>BOPP01000059.1:5887837-5907051 GCA_017312745.1 Gryllus bimaculatus
CCGGCGCTCACGCACGCGTATGCGAGGAAACGCGTCGCTCCAATCCGATGCGCGCGCTCGCGCTCCCACGCGAATCGCCACGTCGGGACTTGAATTTTAAGTTGCGGATGAGTTAAATGTGGTTCTTTCACGCCTTCATTTCTTCTGCCTTCTTGACTATGTACTGTTGTACTTCTTTATAAGATTTTTCAGATGAGACGTTACGGAAATAGTCCTTGAGAATGCAAAGGATGATGTGTTCTATTGATTTTTTTTCATGCGAAGCACCCAAATATATTTTTTTCATTGAACATCGGCATCGTTTTGTCAAACCTATTGATGTCATATGAGAGTTCATGGATATTTGGAATATTAATGTTGGTTATTTTGGTATTAATTAATGTGATCTCGAAGTCGTATTTTTACCTGACACTGTGTATTCGCGGTTGGAGATATAAAAAGCTGTTACAATTTGGAATGAAATTTAAATGCTGTAAATTATGATAGATTATATTGTTGTATGAAGCGCATTGAAACGAGCTGATTTATTAGACGTGGTGCTAAGAACACATGACTTTCAGTTTGGTTAATTACTCCGTATTTTCATGAGTTCTAATCTTGGTAATTAATTGCAAAATAAACAAATGTGTTGCGAGCCTCCCGAGCTCCTGATTTTCATTTTTTATTACAGTAGTATAATTTTCTTGTAGCTTATTGCTTATATCATTGTTTTATTTATAACTATCGTAACCTGTCGTAGATCGTACACGCTCAGTACCTACGTTGATAACTCATTTCAAGGGCAATAGTGATTGGCTATGAAATTATTACAAGAAATAATTTTGTAATTTTGTTCACCTAGAACTCATTTTGCTACGTGTAAGAACCTTACAAACTGCAGGGAACCGTCTATTATTACTAATCATCGGAGGTGTAGTAATGAAAGATTCTAGAATTGAAATCAACGAAACTTTCGAATAACAAAAATGTTGGTCGAGACACTTTTCGTTAGAACTGACTACTGTGAATAACACCTAACCAGTGGATCAGTATTGTAAATGACCTGTTGTTTTTGTGCTACATAAAAGAGAAATTCCATGTATATCTGATGTAGTCGTCTGATTGTGAGATTATCTTGCCTTGGATAGTCATATACGAGTGAAGTGTTTTCTGCAATGAGGAGCTTGCACTACGTTAATCCCCGCGAATATTCATCTCTGCGCATTCGCCCTCGCCCAAGTCGTAGCCGGCCACTCCCTGCTCCGCGTGGCGCATCCGCAATGCGGCGCGTTATAGGGGAGGTGAGTTATCGGGGCCGGTCAGGTGGAGGCTGCGACCTTCCATTGACGGAGCCGCTCCCGGGCGCTCCCCGCTGCTTCTGATCTACAGGTAGTCGCGCGCCTGTGGCTACTCCCCACCTCATCCCCCTGCCCGCGAGGTTGCGGTCCGGTGCATGGCCTCGAACCGTGTGGCCGCAAGACCGCAGCATCTGATGAATCTTGCCCCGGGCCCTGTCTCAAGGCTGCCCCTGGATTCCATCTCCGGCGGACTTGACGCATCTTGTAATCAGTTTAAGATGTTGCAGTCTCTTAGACTTACTTTAAGAGGGACATGAGTGCTCATGTAGAGGGTAATAATGTTTTGAGAGGCACGATAAGAGAAAAAAACTAGAATTTATTTGAAAATCTTCACTTTCTTAGAATTTTGATACGATTTCCAAAAGAATGTGGCTCTAATATTCTAGAGATTTATTCGTACTGAATAAGATAGTCTGCTCCTGCTCATGTATTCTTTCCCCCATCTTTCTTTCTCGCCTCTTTCACTGCTTTCTATTTGTGTAATGGGCGCATACCACTTACATAAATGTAGCTAACTTATTAAATAAATAAATTTCACAAGAATAATTACAAAAGTTTTATTATACAATGTGGTTTAGTAATAATTGTGTGAGCACAAGTCATGGACAATTGAATTGCTGCATCATGGACATTTCTTCGTTTGCTAGAAATTAATTTGCCTGCTGTAAATTCAGAAAGTCATGCAATGAGCATGAGTTGTAGGAAAATATCTAGTGTGAGTTATGGCAAATAATAAGCACTGCGTATCATAAACAATATTTAATGACTTAAAGTAAATAAAGTAAAATTAATAACAAAGTAAAGAGAGAAAGTGAATACTCTTCTCATCTTCACATCAATACTTAGAGTCAATATTTAATGTGCTTTACAACTGACAATGAGACTCAACGATTCATTATCCAAAAATTCGAGATCTTATTTAACTTTAATGTAGGCATAGTGACCCACCAACTATGGGCCACCCCTATAACTTCTAAACGGTTCACGTTATCGAAATGTAGTTTTCGCTCAACTATGCGAAATCATTAGGCATGTAATATGCCGTTGAGATAATTGTTTTAAAATATTTTTAGTTTTCAAGAAATTTAATCATCTTTCATTTTTTTTAATATAATTAGTTTTCTTCGCCTGCAATAAATAGATCATAAATAGAGAATTCCAATGCTGCATTATATGTTAGTATTTTGATTGTAATTTAAATATAAAATTAGATTTTCTGCCATGTGATTTTAAATTAAAGACACTATGGCAGACAAGGAGAAGGTGACCTTCGTGGACGTTGCATGGAGCAACGAGCATTGTTGACTGTTGAGAGAGTGTTAAAGCATACTTGCGGCCGCTTGATTCATTGTTGATTACAGAAATCACGACGGCTGCGAGGGTAGCGGTGGCGGTTGGTTAATGCACGTTGTTGCCAAATCGCCATCGCCCGCTGTCACCAGCGAGACGTCAGAGCTACGTGTTCTTTTGAGAGCAATTACATTATATCGCACAGCCGTAAATTGTACACAAGAAGTACGCGCTCCATAGCTAAACGGATCAGACAGTATAATATACTGCAGATATTATATTGTATCAATTTTTGCGCAAACAATATTTAGATTTAGATTTATTTAGTCAAAAACAGTAAAACTGTATGTCACTTAGAGGGGAGAAGATTATGTGCACACGTTTTGAGTTCCAGAATCCCTTCCCATCATTTTAAGTATAAATAGGTGAAAGATAAGTAAAGGTTTAACATAAATAAAATAAAATTTTAAAAATCAACAGATTAGCAATATTTGAAAAATAGTCATTTTCGTTTCCGAATTATAGAAATCATATAATCGGTACATGAATTGCAAGTATGATTTTTCTGCACTGCTAACAAAATAGAAATTCGCCCTTACCTCTACTCCTACTACTACAAGCAAAAGGAGAGTACAACAAAACGTGCGCATAGTGAAGATTCATTACGTCCAGAAGCAAAATCTCAGCATTTGCTCAATGGATCAGGGACACTGGACAAAACCTTATCAAGATGGGACATTTTGTAATACATATTCAATAGAGAACTGATTTAGCATAATAGCTTTGAATTCACTAGTAGTTATTTAGCCCAAATTAGTATTTGCTTTATTTCTACATATATTAAAACATATGGTAGTATTGTTAGTTTCTCATTTCTAACCCACATTAGCGCACCCCATAGAACATTTTTCCTGTTTTGTTTAATTCAATCAGTGGATTTGTTTAATTATGTAACTTAGACAATCATACCACACTAAACTTTTTCCGTGAATCACCACTATTATAGTACTCTCTGACTTCTATCGTGTTGGTAAATAATATCTTGTATTTTATCCCGCTGTGACTAAATAGTATTGAACACCACTTTTGTTTTTTAATTAAGCTAATGTTTCTGAATATATTGAAGATGTACTTGGTAATATTCATTCACAAGCTTTGCATGTTAGAAATATAACAATTTTACGATACCTTCATTAATCACGATTGTTTGCATTTTTTTACTTGTCTCCCATTCATATACGATCCTTGAAAGTGTGTTATTAAAAGAGCATGGAGAGTGGTTTCTTCCTAGTTCGATTGTTTTTCTCTCAAACCAATGGAGTTTATAAGTCCTTATCGTTGGATCATGAATAGTGATATTTTTGAGTGTGGCTGTTTTCCTTGCTTTGTTTCAGTAGCGCCACTATTACTCATTGTTGCGTGCTAGGAAGCAGCTTTTCAAGATATTGCTATTTCGTTTTTCTCTGTAGTTGTTAGGAAAGCCTTTGCTGAGGAATACGAGGAAGGTGAAATTAAAATGACTATAAATCTTGGGTATTATTTCCGCTTGGGCGGCGCTGGTGCAAGCGGACTGTGACGGAAGGAAATAACGTGCAAGGACATTTCTAGACGCAAAAACCGCCACCGAAGGATTTGAAGTCCTCCCGTTTTCCGTTGCCTCGTAAGAGGAACTCTGGTGGTATGTTCCTTGCAAAAAGTGAATAACACTATTTATTGCTGTTAACGTATTCTCAAAGATCTATTTTTGGTATTAGTACTTTTTATTCTGTTTTATTATATATACATATTATTATATTTTATTATCAATATATTATATTTTCATGTATATCATTTTATTATATTACATACTTCTGTGAGAATTTTCGATCATTCTTTGGATAGATTTAAAATTAGAAAGCAATAAATAAATAAAACACCTATACCCATTGTCGATAATAATCGAATTGTTTTCGTAAATTGAAATTTCAAAGAAGCTTGCCGTAATAAAGTGTATTCATTTCTTAGATTAGTACCACCATTTTACGTTGCGTTTCTTTCACATTCTTTATGATTTCAAATTTACAAATTTCCATTCACAGCGACAAAAATTATTTGATTTGATTTTCAAGTAAAACGCAAAAATATCACATTTTCGTGTGGAAAAAATCGTATATTCACCTGTGAGTTATTACTGATGGCATTGAATTCGAAAGAACAAAGCACAGAATATCGTTAACATTAACTAAAGCAGAATCGGTAATGGATTACGCATATTGGACGGATTTCCATGTTGCCCCGCCGTGCCCTCCTTCCGGGGCGCTGCACCGCCCGGGTCGTGAACGCGGCAACACAATCCATTAGCAACACAAGAAGGAAGGGAGCTTTCACATTGAGTTGTATCATTACTAGCTACTTCATCACTACTAAGTATAGGACGAAAATACAATTTCCCGTTGGATACTCCGAAAGGAACCGACATTGATTGCAAAATTTTGGCCCAAGACTTTTTTCTCGAAATCATCCATTGAAATGTACTTTTTGGATTTACGAAGAATGGCTCTCTTCTGTTTCAAATACCTTCTTATTGTCAACTGATGCGAACTCTGACCTCAAAAATCCAGCCTCAGAACAAGCAGGGGTATGGAAAACAATTTTCCTAGTAGAATCTAAATCCAATGGAACAGTTTCAACATCAACATCATATATATTGTAACTAACATTCCTATTGCGAGCAGGCCCAGGTGTACAAAGAATATTCATATAATGACCAAGACTGGCATACAGGTTTCTCTTTCACACATTCTCAATCACTCTTTAGATGAACGTAGGCATAGCTTGAATCTTCTCTAGTAGTGCGTCGATGGCGTGTGCTAATGCAGTGTCGTCGCGTGCGCGGGCGGGGGAGGCGTGACGGGGCTGAGGCCGCGCGCGTTTCAGGATGTGTCACGTCGCGGCGGCCAGTCTGCGCGCTGTAAATATTGCGAGTCGTCTCCCAGGGGGCGGTGAGAGAGCGCCAGTTTGATTGGTTGGTTGGGTTTTCCGGGTGCGTCAACTGATACGGTCATTAGTTCCGAAAGTGTAGTGCATGTCTATCGCAGGAGATAAGTGTGTTCCTCCCCCGCTGGATGGCGAGATCCCGCACCGACCTACACGACGCGACGCAGCTTTATATATATATATATATGTATATATATATATGTATATATATATGTATATATATATATATACTTAGCGGACCCACAGAACTTCGTCCTGTGCCAAAAAGATTTGTAAATGTGACAGTTTTTTTGTTCCTAACCATATTTTATAGTCTGGGCAAAAAAATCTCACTGAAGGCAGAACCCGTCAAAGCGCCTGGTGATAGGGCCGTTGTGATAAGAAATATAATTTATACAAACATATATAAAGGCCATTTTAAATATGTAAGTAAATTCGCTTTATTATGGTTAAAATCGTGTAATCATAATTATTAACAAAAATCAGTTTATTTTCATTGTAGTGCTGTTGTGATAATACAATGATGTTTTTGGTTTGATTACCGTGGCGCAATGTAGACAAATCAAGATGCTGATGGTTTTCCTAACACGGGAACAGGCAACATACAATTGACCATGTGAGAAACCATGGGTTTTCCAGATTCTTACCACATACAACACAAATGATTGCCCGGGAACTTGTTTATGGTCATAGGCAAAAGCAAGCGCAACTGGAAACTGTAGTGGTTTAAGTTTAATACGGCACATCAGTCGGAATATGATTGGGATGCGGGCGGTATGCGAAACGTGTGCTTCTCTTATACTTTCCTTTCAGTATAATTGCTTCTATGCACGTTGTTTAGTATTTTTTTTTATTGCTTAACCGTGTGGCCGTTGCAAAGACGTTGGTTGGTTTGATATATGCAACATATATAACTCGACAACTTTAATTGAGACTGTGATGTGGCAAACGGTAAATCCAGCGAGTTTAAACATGTTAACCAAGTATATTCTTCTTAGGTGGGTGATGGATTATGTGCTATTGAATCACATACATATGCGTATTAGTGTTGATTGTAGCAATCAAGATTGTATATCGATCTGATTCGCCTGAGTACTATGGGCGTTTATTTAGATTCATTCATCGAATGTGTATTTGCATAGTCGTATGATATCGCGTCTAGCGATCGCATCACCAATCATGGACGGTTTCTGTAATTTCTTCGCGAGAACTATCTGAATACAACTGGCTTCTGAATTAAGTTCATCTTTTGATCGAGTTTAACTGACAAAAAACTTTGAGAAAGTTAATCCTAGCCAGTCACATGTCTTATGAATTTGGCATTACCAATGTAAATAAGTTGTTTTGAGAATATGTTTTCCAGATTGAATCATTTTGCAACTCGACACGCTAATTCTTGCTTATAATAAAGTTACTCGGAACATGTTCATCAAATTGGAGGACTTTAGAAATGCAATTGATGTCTCAGCTGGTGTTGACGTGGAAATGAACTTGGGCTAATGTTTATGACGGACCAATCTCCTCTAATAAAATCATTGCACGCACAACATTGGTTATGATTGCTCGTAGAATCTTTTAAGGTTCTCTGCTAAAGTCTCCAAAGATTTTTTATGTGCATCGTGCATTCATACCAAATAATTCATTTACATTGCTTGGCAATGAATCATTTGACCATTGTAATTGACGATGTTCGAATATAGTTGACGCATCGGGTCGAGTTTGATTGCTTTGCAATTAATTATGGCAATTTTAATGCTGAAGGTGTGCTGTGTCGACCACTGTCAATGCAGAGTGTAGTTGTCTTGGCCCGATGTTCCGACTGAAGCGGATGGCAAGTGCAATTATTATTTGTGATCATATAGTGTAGCTGAAATATGAAATGTGGATAATATTTTGACCAGTTCGAATAATAAGTTTTTTCTCGTACCAACCGGTGGCAATACTAAGAAGTAAAGATCCTCAGTTTCTATATTTGTTACGTTAGAGGAGTAAGTAAGATACATTCTTCTGTTGTTTCATTTCAACAGTTCAGATTTGTTTTGAATTAATTCTTTCAAGTGTTTGATCATTACAGTTTTCTCGATTCAACTCTTGGTTAAAAGCATCAATGCATTGGACGATTGGGCGCGGCCAGGCTAATTGAATTAATAGTTTTGTTTTGACATCATCAAGCCACATGTCCTCAATTGAAATCTAATCTCTTCGTTGTAAATTTCTGATAAGTGATGATTATGATCTTACATGATTAAGAAATTGAAGATTTAGTAACTCATCTTATACTTAGGTGACAGACATAAAACAGATTATGATTAACGCCTATACAATACATACTTAAATGTTGGCATAAAATTTTCGCCGAACTACATTTTGTTGACCCAATAATGAGGTCATTTGAAAGCCATTGTTATTTTTTCTGGATTATTTGTCAAAAGAGTGTAATGGGTACATAAAGTACTAATGGCTCTGGTGGTTGTTTCCAATGGTTATGTAGTTTCCCTTTACCATTGGCGCAACACATCCATTAGCTTCATTTTTTATATTTCATGTGCCTTACAATATGAGCAAACCGAGTTCATTGAACCAATAACAACACATTGGTAGTTACTGTAGTCAATTGACACATCGTAACTGAAAGCAGTTCGATTCAAACTTGGTGCGATTATTAGTTGAATTTTGCGCTCGCGCTTCACGCGTTCGTGATATCCGAATTCTTTACGTTCATTTCGGTCGTCACGTTCTTGTGCCAGCGTGATAGATCGGTAATTAGCTTGGTTTGTAGCATTTAGGGTTCTTCTGCCTAAATTGCTTTCGCCTAATGGAGGCATATTAATATTATATATAGTTTTCGGAACGCGACATTAAATCCTCCAACATGTATTCTGTGCTCCAACGCACACACGTCACACTGTTTTGATAGATTATGATTGAATTGAACTTTGTATAACGGTAATAAAGTGCAAATTGTAGGGTTGCCACCTTGCAAATTTCCAGAAACCGGAGACCGCTGCGACCGGGGGGGTAATTTAAATATTCAATTGCTAAATAAAGTGTGTATAGTGAGTGAGAGTGTTAATTTATAAATAACTTACTTCATCTATTTATGTAATTCAAATATAAATAAAAAAATAAATGAGAAAGAATATTTGCTAAAACATTTTATACTAAATTATCTATTATGTAGTGTTTTTATACATACCTTTCTATTAATTCGTTTTTTATATACAAATTACAACAACTTTTCGGAATTCTTAAAGTGTTAATTCGCTCAATAAATATAGTCTTAACTTCTGTTATGATTAATTGATTTTTAGGTTATAGAGATATGTAAAACAAATTTGTATGTAAACTTACCTCTATAATTATTCGTTTTTTAACATTTATTTCAAATTGTTATTGTATATTTTAAAATATTCAGCTTTGATACGAAATGTCGATACGAAAAATACGAAAATTCGATCTTGTTCAAAATGAAGATATCGAATAGCATTCCCCGGGGATTATTCTTGAAACTGTTGCGCGATGCGATTCTCGCATAATCGCTAGATGCTGTCTCTGTCTGATATGCGAGAAAGAAGGAGATGGCGAAGAGATGGCGATAACACGAGAAAGCGAAAGACATTTTCATGTTCTGCTCTTTATCTTTCTAATGAAGAAGGAAAGGACAGATTTCTGATGAATAGAAAAAGCTTTAAATTTTAAGTTGAAAAATCTATCTCATTTGTAAAAAATTTGAAAATGTATTGAATTGAAAAAAAAAAAAAAAAACGGAGATAATTTTTTCAAAAACCGGAGACCGAAGATGAAGCTCAAAAACCGGAGTCTCCGGTCTAAAACCCGGAGAGGTGGCAACCCAAATTGAGTCTTTGACGTTAGGAACAATACATACAACAATTGAGAGCTTGTGGCTACTAACACAATGAATGCTTTATACAACAGTTATCAAAGCTCAAACTTGGATCTACGTTTTACTCTAGAAACGTTTGTATGGGAAAAGAGAAAAAGCTGTTTTTAGTTTTTTTCCGGCAATTATCGAATTTTTTCTCCGACGTAAAAACCATCTTGGAACTTCAACAAACATTTTAAAAAAAGAATTGCCCATTGGTCCAGGCGTTTGTATGAGTTATGCGCGCCTTACCAACACATTTTGCGATTCATTTTATCATTATAATATATAATATAGTATATTATTATAAAAATTAATATATATATATAATTATATATGTATATATATATATGCCCGCGGGCACCGCCTCAAATGCTACCGGCTCTTAAGTTCTTTCGGCATGAAATGTATTGTAGGGCACATAAAAAATGGAAGAGGTGGAGAGAAGGATGAGGAAGAGAACATCGCGCGCAGTTTGGGCCCGTTTGTTAGAGTAGTGCTCCGGCATGCCTGATATTGATTGGAGAAACCACGGTAAACTGACGATGAGAGCAGCCTGCCTCTGGAATTATCCTGCCCAGAGCAGTTGAATTCGACGTAGCTATGTAGCTGGTGTGGACCGACGGGAGTCGAACCCGCCACCGACGGGAGTCGAACCCGAAGACCTCCCAGAGTCGCTTCGGAGACATAGGTAATGCTGAATGTGAGCGAACTCAGCCGGTGGGCGGTGTGGGGCGGCGGGAGGGGGCGGGGCCAGGCGGGTGAGGTCGCCCGCGCGGGGGCAGGCGGAGGTCACGCGGAGGTGGAGGTGCTTGAATGGCGATCCTGAAATAAATCATCGACAGGTGAGGCCGGCCGACGGCATTGTTCGGCGGTCTCTCTTTACACGTCACGCGCCCCCGGCGCAGAGCGAAGCGGGCGCGCCCCGACCCGGCGCGGCTGCCCGGCGCACCCCGGCGAATGAAGGGTGGGGACACACATGAGGGGGCGGGACTGACGTGTAGGTGGGTGCTGGTCTGGACAAGAAACGAAGAGAGATAGGGAAAAGTTAAAAGGGCTACAATGAACAATATTCTTCGAGTTTCCAAGGTCAATGGAGTAGTAATGGGCTTATTCAACTGTTATAACAGGATAGCGAATATTGTTTTGTTGATTTTTTTCTATTTTTATGTTCAATTAGTGTTCCGAAAATGGCCTAAAGTTATGGAAATTATTTCTGTGGAATGATTTAATCATGATGTGCTGGCGTAATAGTTTTGTTTGTCGATGGATATGATGTATTTGCTTTCTTAAAACAAAACCAACTGTTTCGCAATATTCGAATGAGCTGACGAAGGCGTAGTTATCGAAGTCTACATTGTTTGAACGAGGTTAAGTGTAATAAAGAAAATCATTCATGATATATATTTAAGCCTTAGAAATTAACGATATATTTATAGCTTTTCTCATGGTGTGTTTATGTGACGGGGAAATTATTTGTCTGCTCTTTAGATTATAATATTTTATTCTTCCTTTTGACTATTATACATTGTTTATTGATTGGTGCATTGATTATGTATTGATTACATTTTAATATTCATTTTGATGAATAAACAATAAACAACAACACGTATTCTTATGTATTTTACCCGGAGATTCTCAACTGAAGTCAGCAATTGTTCATCAGCCACTATTTTCTGTAGTGGTAGAGCGGTTTTCTCATATCATGTCTAAAAGTACAGATTACTCGAAGATATTTTATTTCATTAGAGTGACAATTCGCTTCGTTTAGATGATGTCTGTCAATTAAGGTAAAAACAATTAATTGTTCTTCAAATAACTGTGTGGTTTTGTTAATAAGTTTTTGGTATCAAGAAAGTGTTAGTTCTTTACTTGTGTCTTGAATTGCAAGTTATCACGGTATGTTTTCCAGTTGTGAATTAATTTTCAAGTTCAATGCACTGTATTTGCAGGTATGTCTCGAAAGTGTGTAAATGGTAAATATAATTTCCGTTACATTTGTGGTGAGTTCACTTTAAAATTTGCGAAATTTGTGTAAGTTCACAAAATTTGTCTTCTCGAGATAAGAGAGCTTACGTGTGCAATTTTGAAACCAAAATGGATTATAAGAAGTTTTTGGTCCAGGCAATCTTTTGTGATAAATGTACAACACTATTAAGTGCCTGGTTAAAGGGATATAACTTACGCTAACCTCTCACGTGAGTTACGAGTTATAATTTTTGCCCTAGTACTTGAAAAATAAAAATAAAAAATAAAAATAAAAAGAACTTTGTTGAAACTGTACAAAATGGGGCAAAACTGATGTCTCAAAAATGAACTATTGATTTCTTTTATAAAAACGACTTTCTTTAATTTCATGGGATCAAAATAGAAATGTAAGTTTTTTCTGTCAACTCGAAAAATAATTTGGGTTTGTTTTCTAATGGGGTGTTTTAGTTTTGTGTAATAATTTTCATTCTTTGATGGAGTCGCGTCAGAATGATTGTGGACTCTAGGGTAAAGGAACGTAATATGACATCGAAAATACACATATACTCCCATCTAAATTTCTTCCCTGGAAATCTCAGCATTGTCAGCGACGAAGAAAGCGAGATTTTCCACCAAGACATCGCTGAAAAGGGAATTCGCTACTCGGAGAGAAGGTTTCCAAGTATGTTGGACTTTCCAGAGAGATGCTTATCAATATGCAACCAGAGATGCGAAATAAGCCTTAAATCTAGTTCGCATACGTTTTGAATAAATAAAAACCATTCCAGCGTAGTTATAGTGCATAATTGCTAGAAGTTTGTCATTCGATTACATAAAAATATGGGTGACGGATACGTTCTGTAAATATATTTGAAATCACAATAAATTCAGTAAGAATCACCCCTTTGTTTTTCTTTCAAAATTTTTTAAATTTGTTGACAAGTGTTATTACGCTTAATTACGTGCGTTAGTATTATAATTGGGTTCAAACGTCACTGTTATATTACGCATCAGTATTATTATACATTAAATTTTTAATTCAAGCAATTTAAAAATATAACATAATTGCAGAATTTATCCTCATGGGTTAAAATATGCAAATAACCATGACGTAACTACCGGTGTTACAGGTTTTGTTTCATGCGCAGTTCACTTTCGCTTGCCATTCCCTTATTTTCTGTGGATGGCGTTAGAGGTGCACTAGCAGCGGTCTCCTAATTGCCTTGGCTGTGCCGGACTTACGCAGTTGAAAGGGCAGGCGCCACCGGAGCAGCCATTGCCAGCGCGGGCACGCCGATCCCGCGTCGGCAGCCCCAGAGACCTCTGGCGGTGGCAGCGGCGAAGCCAGGCGCTCCGCTGCGCCGCGCCGCCGCCACGTGAATAATTCGTCGCTGATCGCATGTATAATTCGTGCTCCACTCGGTGGCCGATGCCTTAAAACAGACGTGTTCTCGTCATATAAATTAACGATCAATTACACAGCCGCACGGTGGCGGGGGCGGTGACGGCGTCAGCGGCGATGGTGTTTGGCGACGCTCGCCTCTAACGCGCCTGCAACTCCCGCAGGCACGGAGGAACGCGCGGCGGCGATTCCCGGAAAGCGAAGGCGCACAGGCGTGTTGGAGTTGTGTTCGTCGGAAGGGCGGCCGTGAAAAGACACTTTGTAGTTGGTCCGTTTCGAAAAAGCGTGCGGTGGCAACGCGCCTCACACACTGAGGGAATGAAGTTGCATGCTGTATTTCAGGTCCAGCGCATTTCACATCTAAGTAACATTTTCCTAATGTATGTAGGGTTTTGTTACACTAATATATGAGGTATACGTCATAGAAACAATTAATTTTTTGTAGATATACGAACACATACATGTGTAATATACAAATGAAAGCACAAGATATGAACGAATGGACATTTAACGACACACCAAAATTTTGTTTCTTATATTTATAAAGGTATTTGAAATAACAGTAATGTTTTCACTTTCCAAAGCATTTTAGCGTTAATGAGTTCACAACATTCCAGAAGCATTACATTCTAAAGGCCAGATGAGGCAATGCTCGATTTCCGCACGTTCCATATTTCTCCGCCCACTCACACGTAGGCACGTGCGTTGCGGAGTTGCTACCTCTCCTCGCAGAAACTCTCCTTACATCTCACAACTAACTTGTTATGGAAGGGCATTATTCCCTAGAGCTTCTACCAAGTCCCTCTGACGTTTTCGGGCATGTCTGCCTTGGAAAACGGTTATCTTTGTGTATCAGCTGCTCGAAATGAGTTACATTCATCTCGCACAGCAGCAAACAACTGATTTCACATTCCTCTCTGTGCTAAAAGAGACACTCACAGAGCCATTTGTTGTTGTGAACACACGTTAGTGCAGTATTTCTTTAATCCTGCAAATAAAATTGGGTGATCCAATAACATTTCTTTTGAAAAAAAGTAGTTGCCAAGAAATCTGCCCCAGTCCTTGTACACTGTAAAAAATATTAAAAGGAGATTGAAAACCTAATTTGAAAGGAAAAAAATTAAATTAGTGTTCAATTAATTTGTTCATAGAAATATTGTTCCTGATTAGTGAATTCATTATTAACATTACCTTGGATATTCATGATAGTGGCGCGCCCATGGTCGGAAGTTCATTAGAGCCAAGCCCAAGCCCCTCCAAGCTCCTCGAAGGTAGTGACAAAAAATTACCTTTCACTAATTTTCTTTTTTAACGAAAGTCGTTCAATATATCAATTTTATACGTTTATATAAACTTGAAATCAAATCAAATAAATTTAATATTCAGCTTAAAAGAAAAAAAATTAATGAGAAAACGTCGAGTTGGTTGGACTCTACATCTGGAGCCCCCCTTCTAATTTGTGGTGAATATTGTCCCAATTATATTATTAAAAGCGTTTTGAATCACCTAGTTCATTACTAGTCTTAGACAATCCATTAGTCTTCGCAATAATTATACGTGGGGAAGCATTTGAGTGAAATAAGGTTCTACCTCAGGAAATTCTTGGTTGTTTGAATGACGACGGCTGTCCTTGGAAGATATAAGACTTCGTAAATGAGATGCGCATTTTTCGGGCCGGCGTCTCACTTCGTGTTCGTCGAAGAATAAAAAACACCCGCCGCTTCATTTCTTTGCAATGCGGATATTTACGACCCTGGGCGACTAGTGATTTCCTATGTCAACTTGGAAGAGATAGTGGCGCACTGTGAGCCTGACGTACTTTTAATATCGGTGTCCCGTAGGAAATGAGGCCCTTGATTGATGGCGCGGGCGAGATACCTCCATGATAGAGATTGTCCTATCGCGTGATGTGCCGGGGAAGAGTCGCACCCCGATACGAGGGCCGCGTTGTGTCGAGTTCCTATCTCTGTTTCTTTTTCTGCTGCTTGCCCTCCGCTGCTGCCGCGGTAGAGGCCACAGAGCGTTGCTGCTACCACGGCTACCATCGTCACTGCAACCCGAGCCTTTGACATCGACCTGAATACTTAACAACTGTTGACAGCGCCATAAAAGTACCACATATTCCATCCTCGTCACCACCAACAACATCGCCTCTACTAACATCACCATCACGTAGGGTTGTCAACCGTCGCTCATTTATAAATAATGTTCTCAGGTTCCAGACTAATGAAATTAATTTATAAATCAGTATGAATAATTGTATCGGGTTACACAAAGTTGTATTTCTAGCATTACGAAGTATTGCTTTTTTATTTTGAAAAAGGAGAAAAAAACAGGAAAAATATACTTTTTCAGTGTGGTTATTTTCGGAATCGAAATGCACAATTGACTACTGGATTAATTAATCAATGGAAAGTTCTGCGGCTATGAGGTAAACATGAAATGTAACATTCAGGATGAAGATGCACTGAAGTAGTGACAATTTCCAAATGCGGGCACCATTCAGATATGTGTTCTTTTATGTTTAAGAGGCCCTCCTTTCACTTTGATGGAAGTTGGCCACCCTGCCCCCGTCACCACCTTCGTTACGACTCATACCATCAACTTTACCACCACCACCACCACCACCACTACTATTCATGTTTCCATCACCTCTACCAACCACCCCTACTATTGCCACCTCCACCAGCATCACCCCTTTCACCGCCATCGCTAGCGCCTTGACGCCCACCTCCCCCACCCCAAGACGAGCCCAACGGATTTAGTCCGCACGGGTGTTCCGTAATGGATGGAAATTACCGGTGCGAAGCCATTGTTTATGCTAAAGAACGCAGTAAGATCGCGGGGAGGGAACAAAAGAATCGCCCGGGAAAGGAAGGGTTGGCGGGCAAAAATTCGCTGCCCGCTGCATCGACAATGAATAGAGTTAAAATTAATTTATTCCCCCGACGCTGTCCTCCCCCCTCCCCCCCTTTCACCCCGCGCGCCAACATTAAATCAGAATCGTTAGTACGGTCCGCGGACCCTCGTATTTCACATGCGCTTCGCTCTTGCCGCAAAATAAATTTCGATCATTTATTAATTTATGGAAATTGTTGATCAATTTCAGCGCGTTTGGGATTCGGGTTTATCGACCTATATTTCTTTATTCCACTATTTTGTCAAGCCAGCTGTTAGCTGGAGCGTGCAAACGGCGATGCGCAACCGCTGCAAAAAAATGTCGAGTCGGTCTTGCAGAAAATTCTCGAAAGAAATGTCATTCGCTCATGTTTTTTTAAATCACCGCTCAAAATGAAAATGGGACCTTTATGGCTTGCGCCGTCGTGTAATGCTTAACTACAAATATTTGAGATTTTTTTTGGTTCTCTGAATATACTATATTCATTTCAGTTTTTATTGGACGTATAATTGAGCATGAGTCGCGTTTTACTGTAGTTTTATTTCTATCAAACTCGTAGAGTTTACAATACTGCTGAACTAAAGATTGGTAGACTATTTAGGTAACATTTTCATCCTGGAATTTTCGTTTGAGGTAGATCTTCATACAACGTTGAAATGAGGTGCTTAAAATATATCTTGTAGAAACGCGACTAATCACTGATGTGCAATTGGTTATTAATGCTTTAAACGAGTTATATTTCATATTTTTGGGATCAATAAAAAGTGATGGAGATATGCAGTTTTTTATTAAATTTAAATTTTCGGACTTATACTGGAATTGTGGCTTTCCGTGAAAAGTTTATATCTTTTTTTTAAATTTATTTAAGGTCGCTTTTGGATCTTAATTTTTATCGATTCGCAGTTTTAAATTATAAGTCGCTATATCGAAAACTTTATTAGAGTTATCTAGCATGTGTTGTCTCTCCTCGAAATTACGAAATAAAGAAACTGTTTTCTGCCTTCTTAGAATTCATTAGAAAATTCATCCATGTTAGTCTATACATTCAACATATCGTGAATAAAACAAGATGTGAAAAATAAATGCTGATTCCTTGACATTTATGACATACTTAATAAAATAAAAGCGTTTGTCTTTATATCCGAGCATACAAAGTCCGGAGTAATTGGAGGATTGAAAAACATATTGGAAGATCACAAGTCAGTGATGACTAATTGTATAGTTTGTGTAAAAGACGAGCTATTGTACAAGAGGGAGCAGGGACCTTACCGCGGTACACACTTTTAAATCGTTACTTTAGGATTACTGTGAAGACTAATCCATTTATTGTACCAGAGTTTTTTTCTTTCTTTTATCTTTTAGAGATGTGCCGGTCGGTGGATCCGCAAGGTAGTAAACGAGAGAGAAAGAGGCGGACCACGTGAAGTGAGAGTGAAGAGGTGGAACGTGCGAGAACTCTCGTCTCTGCCACTGCCACGTTCGGACTCGTCGTGCATTCCCCTTCTACCTCCCCCCCTTGAAGTTCCCTCTCACACTCTCCTTCAGGGAAAGAGAAAGCTCCTCGGAAAACCGTATCCCCCCATTAATTTTGTTACAGCGCAGTGGAGGGGAAAATTTTACAACTTATTAACGGGCGACGCTTCATATTCTCAAAGCAAGTCCAAAAATGTGTTAACGCACGGTCCCGCTATCACCAGAAAGGGAAATGTTGCCGTTTTATGGCGAGGGAGGAGGAATTCGCTGGCTGAGAAAGGACGTTCAGAGGGGAAACGCGATGCGCAGCGACAGAGGTAAAGGCCCACAGAAAAGGAGTTAGTCGCGTTTTATGACGCGTATTAGAAGCTGCTACAGGCGGGATAATTAGCACGCGGATTGTTCCATATGTATCCGCGTAGTCCTGCCCCTTTTATGTGTGCAGTGTAATCATGTGTTCCACGACTTTTGTTGTACAGATAATGACACGATAATGGGTCGAATGTGGGCCGTTTGTTGGGTTGATTAGTGAAGTTTCCTGGAGCTTTTATAATTTATTATTACTTTCTCGCATTCTACCTACGTAATGCATGTAGAGAAATATATGTAAAACTGCGGCGGAAAACAGCGATGTTTATGCAGAAAAGTCATATCGATAATAGTAATATCGAATATCACTGATTTCGAAAGGATACCGGAAAATTGATTTACGGCAAAACATCTGTCCGTCGGTTTGTCTTCCTTCTATCTGACTGTCTGTGAACATCACTAGCGACTAAATCTTAGACAGGATTTTCATTAAAATGAATATTTCCCGACTGATTGGGCCGATGTCACAGCTCCTTGAATTTGGAACGTATATTTCAATTTTGGGGGTCACTTTATATGAAGTCCCAACGACATTTTCAAAATGTTCTCGAATGTAGCTTTATTTTTTCCTTTTTCTCAGTTAGAACAAATCACACTAATAAAAATGACCGTTTCGATCTTTTTAAAACCTCTAAATCTTCAGAAATTGCAAAAATTATAGTTTTTGTGTTCTTTCAACTAGAGTATTGAAGAAGAGTGATGAGATATTTCTTCGTATTGAATTCTATTCTTCAATATTAGATCTTTAAATATGATCATGTACAATTTTTCAAAATATTAGTAGTTTTCCTGTAATTTTATATGAAATAATAGCAATTTTACAAAGAAGAATTTCTCAAAAATGGTTTAATTTTTTCTTAATTTTTTAGTGGATAGGGCTGAAACAGAATAACATGATATACTAATTATTATTTTGATGTGTATTATTTTTTAATACTGAATGTGTGTTGATGTATAATATTGAGTTACCGTTTTAAATAACGCGAGAAAGTACTTGCTGTTGTAGCACCACTAGCTTTGTTCTTGTAATGTGTAGAAACAAATAATAGTCCTATAAAAGGACTTAATTGCAATATTACATTTATTCTTGTCCCCCTCAGTTCATGAGGCTTCTTAGTTTCAGAATAGTTATTTTTTATTACTAATGAATTCATTTTTAACATCCGTGTTACAAGTACAAAAAAGTACATTTAGACCCTGAACCGTTGAATGGGCATATATGAAGGAACAATTCTTTCCTGTACCATGCGATTCAGAGGTGACATTATTTCTCCAGTGATTCGAAAATAGTTTTTTTAAGTGTATTGTAGAATTATGATTTTACCAAAAGATTTTTTAAAGATAAAACATATTTTTCAATGCTGACATGATTATATGCGTGATTTTGGGATTTGTCATTCTGCAAAGCAATTACTCGTGTATAAAATGTAACAGTATCTGTGGGATCGTCGGTGTATCCACTGATTTCTTCCATGTTTCTTCTGAATGCATTCAGTATTTAATATTCATATTCTGCACCACTGAAAATGTTACACGAACGTTTTGGAATGCAGATCGCTTTTTGAAGCGACGAAACTCGATATAATAGCATCCAATTGTTTCGAATTTGCCTATCAA
>BOPP01000059.1:5909405-5940643 GCA_017312745.1 Gryllus bimaculatus
AATTGTGCTGTTCTGTGGGTGCCAGATTATTGGTTCATTGTTGAATGTTAAGGGAGTGGGAGAAGTGTAAGGTCTGAAGGTGAATATATTGGTAGCGGTACATGTGTTCGTAGGCGGCCGGAGTCAATACATTCTTGGCTCTCCGGGATGATCCGCGCCTCGGTCAGTTCTGCTGACGTTTCGGCCATCTGTGGCCTTCTTCAGAGTTATACTGCTGAGAATTATAGCCAGTGAGTAGTACAGTACTTCCTAGTCGGTCACCGAACGAAGAACCCTCGATGTCTTGAATTCGCTTAACCACGTAGTTAACGAGTTCCGCTAGCGCCGCTGACTTTCCTGTCGTTGCATTTCAGTATAAACGTTCTAGCGTTCGCCTCGATGACCGAGTGAAACCACGAAAACCCCCTCAAGATAGACGGTATGGGGATGAAACCCGGGCCTCCCGAATGCGAAGTCAGCGCGGTACGCCCTGAGCCACTTCCATCGGTGTAAGTTAGTAAGTGTGTAGTAAGCAATCAAAATATACATATGGTATGTTTTACTTATTATGTACTAATCAACAAGATCTTTTTTTAATCTTCACCCTCGGCCGCGTCGTGCTCTCATATTTTTGTTCCTCGTCATTCTTTTGCATGTAAGCTTGTGAGGCCAAAGTAACATTTATCTTTTATTTGTTGATTTTCACTATAACTTTGGTATAAGGAAGTGAAAGTTATGTAACGTCTCAATCATCAGTCACAGATACTCGTCATTGACTTTAGGTCAATCGCTTCTTCTTAATATAAATTAAATCACAAATACAATAATTTAATGGCATGACCATAGAGTTTTTTAACTTAGGTTTAACTTTAACTTTAATTGAAGGGACCATTTGACTTTCTATACAATTGAATCTCAACGAATTTTAGAATGATTTATCTCGTGAAGTACCGGGCCTATCGCACAGTTCAGAGACGGGCCATTCAGTGATGGTTCTCCTATGAAGCAATTTTCAGTTTTAAAACAGTTATGCACTGTGTGTGGAGTTATCACACGGGTCCATCTAGTAAGAATTATTTTTATTCTGAAAAAGAAATGCGGATGTGTACAAATCAATAATAGTAAAACTGTTAATATTCATAACAGCAATGATCGTACTTGATTTTTCTATCCTTTCCTTCCTATTAATTTATTTTACTTTAATACTTTACTTCTCATCTTATCTTTCTTGTAGGTTCCATAGCTACTTCTCTTAATCCTCTCTCGAGGCGAGTTTGTCAACTAAGGGCAGATCCTAAGTGCTCAAATACGAATACCGACACGGGCCAATATTTGTATAGGTTGGAAACACTTTTCCAAGTACAACTATTGATATAATATTAACTCTTACAATTGGTATAATATAATATTACCTTTTATAAATAATACGTGAAGAGTGTACATTTGTAGCATATCTAGTTCCTTTTTCTGCTGTATTTTTTCATAATTATTTCTCTCTTTGGTACTTCACTCACGTTCCGCCTCTTCATTGGACAGACCTGCACGTAAGCAGTTTCCATCACCTGTGCGATGTCTACCGGCTAGCTCCCTCACACCATCCCATCTCGCTGCCTCTTGCATACTTCCCGTGCGTATTCACAGTCGCCACGCATGTCATATCACCGCAGAGCATCTTTCTCCGCACGCTCTATCCCCTTCTCCTCAACTCTCTTGTTCTCACCGTTGCTCCCTAACCTCCTTGCCCCTCCAGCAGCCTCCCCCGTTCTCTTATTCCGTGTTCTTCCCCGCTTCCCCACCCCACCGCGCGTCGTCCTCCCCACGGCGCCGCCGGCGTTGCCTGAGGGTCCGCGTGTTTCTAAAGTTAATTAGCCTATACCCATACAGCGCGCGTTCAGCCTACATTTTAGAGGAATTTTAATTATTCGAGTATCGCGGGTTATCTTGCGAGTAGCAAAACTTGCCTTCGCAAACATGCCTCGCCAGGTTCGTATCAGCCTGATGGAGGGCCCGGGCGCCGGATGTTTGTGGATTTTAGGTCTTACGTTTTACGCGAGAATGTGAGTTTTGTTAACAGGACGAGTGTGTGCTGAGAGATTGGCGTGTTCTGTGTCATGTTTATGTCCTTTGGGGCTTTAATAAATGTCTGGCTACTTTTTTCAGATAAAATGAAAGACGGAGCTTGGAAATCTGAACCATTTTTCGTGGTGGAATCTATTGCATTAATAACGGTATAGAAGATTTACTGTTTTAGTTATTAAAGTTTGGGAAGTTTGGGATATGGTTATTAAAGTTTGGGAACTAAAGATGGCGTATTATTGTACCTCCTTGAATTCGTATTGAACGAGGTTTACTTTCTTCCTTCATAGACTTTTCATCCACTTGGTCTAGGAAGTGGTATATCTTTAAACATAACAGTCATTTTATCCATAAACATAATTATTGAAATATCTTGTAATATAGTAATGATAATTAATTGCAATGGACGAGTGAAGCGAATGTTTTGGATTTATTATGAAAAGCCAAGGTAAACGGGACCTTCTACAGCGGTCACCATTTAACCATCTCCCCGCCCAGCCCCGCCCCGCAGCGCCGCGAGTCAATCTGCAAGAGAGCCCAGCAGCCGAAGCTCCTTTCCGTACCGCCCCGCCGCCCCCCACCCCTCCCGGGCGGATCTGGGTTAAGTGCCCGCCCGCCCAGCCTACCCCCGCCCGCGGCGCCGTTGTCTAAACAAGCCTTTCGCGCTGGCGGGAAACAAAATTCCGCAGGAGCAGCCGTTGCTTCGTCAGACGCCCCGCCCCGCCCGCCCCTCTCTGGGTTGCAGCGGTTGGCAGCGCGGGGAATCGAATTGGCGGGGATTGAAAGGCCGCGGCTCTCGACGCGTAACTCCTGACTTGGCCCTCGGAGCGAGACGGGGAGGGCGGGTGGGTGAATTAAAGGGGAAGGGAAGGGGGCAAGAGGAGAGCGGTGGACTTGTTTTGTGCGCGAGCCCTCCCTAATTCTTTTGCGCGAACTTCGTTTTGCGCCTTCTTGCAGGAAATGGCCATTTACTGTGCATAACGTGATTCTAAGGTCCTCCAGTGCCCACAGAAATGAATGTTTATTGTGAATGAAATGCCCTTAACGAAGAATTTTTTTTTCATGCAAAATACCTCCTTCAATTGCAATCTCTCTGTCTCATTTACTGCGCCTTCCCCCCTCATTGACCGCGAGCAGCTACCGCTAACGAATTAGAAGTAATTTTGAGAACGGTTGACGCGATGGTGGATATTTTGCAAGTGCAGTTTGTGTATAGAAGTTGTGGAGAAGGCGATCCGTCACAAAACTCTGAGATATTTGCCGCTCTGCTAATAATGGAGAGCTGTCTCCGAGCTCGGCTCTTGACGCTTTGCCCTTTACCGCTTCTCGTCTTCGGAAACTCGGTTTAGTATTACGAAAATCTTGAGGAAACGTTCGGCTCAATGTAACGACAATCCCTCGGAGAGTTGTTAAGAACGGTTGTTTGTTTTGCAAACTCGAGGATCTTCATCTTTAATAAAGTATCGCCTCCTCGAGCGCTCTCCTCGGTCGTCTTCCCCGCGAGCTTTCAAGTGTCGTCTCTCGAGAGGTACTTGGCAACTCAACAGTCAACCAAGCAACTTCTTCAGCCACATTATATGCCTCATTACTGCTTCCCGGCAATCAAATTAACCGCAGAGGGAACTTTGCATCTTTTTGGTAACGCCGGGTTTCTTCGTTCGATAAGTCAACGCTTGTCAAATCTCTATTAATTGTAGAACGAATATCTAGATTAGTTTCAAGGTTTGTAAATATACTTGGTAAATTGTGAACAAATAAGAATAATTTACCTCTCTTTAAATGAAAGGCTGTATTATGAAAAGTGTCTTAGTGTATTTAAAATCATAATATGGCGGGGAATATATGTATTTCTACTAAAAAATATGAATGAAATAGTAATTTATAGTAAAACGTTTTCTTATAAGGCATGTCTATACTTTGCCAAGTATTAATCCTTAATGAAAATGGAAATATAATTCTACAAAAACAAGACCGCACCAAGATTTTTGTGGTGAATCCAGCTGCAAAAAAAGAAGGATAAACAACTTGCGAAACCTGCGGGAACGTGAAACGTAATTCAACTCAAATATAATAAATAAAAGATATCGGGAATTAATTTCATTACTAACGCATACTACAATGACAATTCGAGAAAACACATAAAGACCGTTTCCAGTTTATTCAGATAACAAAAATATGTTGTGAAAACCATCTGGGGGCGGAAGAGAAGTGATTATATTTAATTAAAACATGGCTGCAAAGATACCAAGTTAGAATGGATCACAAGTCCACTCCCTTTTTTTTAAATTTACATTATTTTTCTGATACAGCGTACATTGCCACTTCACAGAATTGTTTGGTATGATATATATGTATATAATAATGCACAATAAAAAATAAGGAGGGTGACCCCACTGGGCTCCTCAATGCAAATAAAATCAGAGTGAGGTGTTTAGGAGCTTGTGGTTTGTGAAATAAGTGCGGTAACGGCGCTTATGATGTGAGGATAGAATTGGAGTTAAGGTCCACTCCCTGAACAGATGATCGAGTCGTTATCATTTATATTTCATCTTCTCCGGGGAAAAACGTGGACAAGACATAGTGTGGAGCTGTGGAGTCTCCCGAGCGATGACAGTTTACATTAACCCTTCGCAGCCGCCCCCGCCGCGTGCGCTGCGCCGGCGAAGGAGGTGCTCCGCCCCGTGCGGCGCGTGCAAGCGCGCGCCGGCGTTCCGACACGCGGCCGCGTCGGACGCCGCATTCGAGCGCGTTCGTCGGCATCTGCGCGCCCGCGCGCGCGTGCGTGCCGCACGGAAGTGCCCGCGCCGCACGGCACCCGAACGCTGCTTCCATCCGCCGCGCCCCGCACCCACGCCTGACAGGAAACTAAGAATTTCCTCACGCTACACGCGGATAAATGGGATACGTGCTGAAGAAAAGTATGTGCGGTTTTTTTAAATGTAGTGTGGGTTATGAATAGGTCTCGGACTTTCAGGGAGATACATATTATCCTTAATTTTCAGCGTTGAAAGATCGGTTGGAAATTCAAGTGGCGCGTAATAGATTTCATATGAGTATACCGAATTGCATTAACCTAAAAATTAATAATTTAAATTGTATACAAATAAATATTTTTGTCAAAATAAATATTGTTACATATGTCGCGAAATATTAGAAGAAATGAATATTTTGAGTAATTTCAAGTTAAATACTTTGAGATTTTGGGATGTTTAGTACTTGGAGATTTTGGGGTTTTGGAAGTCGTGCAGTTTGGAATGCTGTAATTGGTCACACTGAATACGGGCTGTGGGACTTCTCCGATCGACTGGAAGAAGTCTGGTTCACTACCTGTCAAAACGACTGAGGGTCGTTTCTAACACCAGCGTCTCTTCAGGCAGTGACACTCTGAGCGATAACATACACTCGTACCTCGAGCAGCTTTGCAAACTTCCTCAGATTGCGCAGACGACATGTGCAGTGATGAAGAAGATAAAGTCACGTTTTACTTTCAGACTTCTCTCGATTTTTATTACTGGTTTTCACGCGAGTAATACATATTTTCTTTGTTTGAACACATATTCTGCACTTTTTAAGTACGGATTTTTTTCCTGCTTTGTTTGCACCCAAACGTTCGACCCCTAGTTATGAAAGTATGTGTAAGCGTATGAGGTGCGACTGATTGTCGAGATTTTGTCGAAAACATATTCTGCTTACAAAAAAAGATCCATTCCAGAGAACCCAAACATATGTTCTTTTGTTGAGGTCTGGAGAAAAACAATTCAGATGTGAGATATTTCCAACAATAAACTGAACTTGTGAAAATCTGCAATTTATCCAGAAGGACAATACTGTCTACCGAATACAAAAATAAAAATAATAATCAATTATTAATCCGGATAGCCGAGAATCCACAGATAAGTTGTTGCCCTCAGTATATTGCCCTTATTGAACATTTCCAGCAACAACGAAATGAAACAGAAATGTTGGTTACTCAAGTACAGCTGAACACATATATAAAATAATAGTTACAGCAGATTCTTGTCAAAAAGATTGAAGAAAATTTATAATTGATATAACGATATTACACACGACGCTCGCACCCCCTCACCGACTCACAGGCAACTAATGCATTGTTTTTGGCGGAAATCTCTTTGACTTGTAATACGCTCTTTTTGGTACAAAAACCTGGTCAACGTTCCTTTGGAGGCAATATAAAGAAGTACAATGTACAGAATATTTTGCATTTACTCCTGTACAATACTAATACTTTGCCAGAAATAGTCTATTATTTCTTTGAGAGATGAAATTAAACGTTAACAGGTATGCATCAAGAAAATGCTAGAGGTCTAGCTGCAAGATCCAGTAGATTTTCATCCCATATTATATGTAGATTTTTATCTTATTTTTTTATTTATATGTTGTGTCTCAAACTTTTTTTTGTATTTCAGGTATGTGAAACCATTTTCTGAGTACCGTGGTTCGTGTGGTGGAGAGAGTAATGTAAGTACCCATTCTTTTGAAATTATTTAAAAATAGAGAATGAATTACTCAATAATAATAATAATAATAATAATAATAATAATAATAATAATAATAGTAAAAATATCCCGATGGTAGTTGCGTCGATTTCATTGGAAGCTGGGGACATGAGACTATTAAGAATAACTAGATAATTTTTACAATAAAGGAATTTTATTATGTGAATCTCGATGTATTATAAACACTTCGAAGTGTACAAATAAACAGTAAACAGTTTTTAACTGTGTTTGACGTAAATAAATAAACCGATTCAAGACTTATAGTAATTTTTAGGAAATGTATAACAGCACAAAATATTTATTCGGTTCAATTTATCAAACACGTTGTAACTCTAAAACTATAATTACGAGAAATTGTAACTCTGATATGTTGTCAATATATTTTTCTAATATTTGTTTGTTAGGTGTTTTGACGTAAATTGTTAAAGTGCTTATTTTTATTAAATGTTCTGTTTTTGAATTTGTCACATTATTTCTTCACACTCTTTTCAATTTTACATAGATGACGAAATTTACTTATAAAAATTATTCAGGAACTTCTAAAAACGTTTACAATAAAATGGATAAAGTAACAAAAATATATAAGTATTTATTTCTTGTTAGAATCGCTTATATTTGCAGTTATTCTTAAAAAGCGTTCTTATCGAGGTACTTGTTTCACTGAAGCCTCTTTGGTCTCCAGTGTAACTGCAACTCTCTTTCTAGCTGCTGGTCGCAATCTCGGGTTTCGTTTCCGCGGCGAGCAAATCTCCCGCCAGGTCCACTCCGCCGCGCGTCGCCTTATCGCGGATTACCCCCGCAAGGACGCACCTCGCCTCGGCCCGCTACACGTGTTGGCGGTCGTCCCTGGCGCTCCTGTCTGCGAACGAGCCGAAATCTGAGATGTTTTTGTTTTCGCAGCTAGGGTGAAAAAAATCCACCTTTGCACCCTCCTCGGCGGGGTGAGAGGGGTTGGTCCGTCGCCCCCGCCCCCGCCCCCTCCGCGTTTACGCTTTAGGAAAGGCGGCGTGTTTATTTTTAATCATAGACCTCCCCGTTCTTTATTAAACTCCGCGGCGGCCTGCGGCGGCGATGCCAAAATATTGAAGATCCACCGCCACCCGACCCTCCCCCCCCCCCCTGCGAGCGGCGGCGAGTTTCAATTAAAGTAGGATTATGTCGGCCCTGCCTCAGGAATATCTTCACGCGCGGTCTTGTTGATTATTTACTCTTGCCTCTGCCTTAATTGTGACACGCCGCCATAATCCCTGATGGAAATCCCCACTCTGCGCGGGCGCCGACGCTCCACCTTTGCGCTGCCCCGGGCGCCGCCGGCCCCCGGCGACCCCGCTCCGCCCCCGCCCCCTCATTCGATCCTCTGCCCGCGCCCAACGGCGCGCCGTGACGCCCCGCCGCCCAGCCCTTTCACACCCCGCTGGTGCTTAACCCGCGCCCGCCCGCGTCCGCGCCCGCCCCCATGCCCTCGGAATTGCTCGCTTCCGACGCCGCCGTCGCCTCCGAGATGAGTTGAATTAAAGCGCGGCGGAATTTGCTGTTCGTTTGTTGAGGTTTAACCAACTTTTTTTTACCCCCCACCTCCTCCCGAAGGATATTTTCACCTCGATTGTTCGATGTTTTACTCAATAAATTCCCGGAATAAAAGTTGAGCTGTTGTGTGTATTTTTTGCCTCTCTGCGTTATGAAGATCGCAGAATACACCTTAATGGATTGCAATTTTATATGTTTAGAAATGAAAAAAAAAATTTGCATCGCAGTTTTACTCGTGCCGGAATATTAACGAAAGAGTGGAGTATTAAGTGTGCTGCTTGTTGAGAGTTGCTTTTACTAATAACATTTCAGTGCAATAATTTCGAGAATTAACACCTTGGGATTCATTGCTAATGAAATTTCATTTTTCCATAAATTAAAACACGTTGAATATTTAAAAAATGTTGTAACATTTCGTCGTTTGTAATCAGTTTCTAATGTAGTTATCGAATTATGGAACTAAAATTTTAATGTGTGTGTGTGTGAACGTAATAGGACCTGCTAGGAACGGGCGCTTTCATTCGTTCACGTACTTAGGTCAATGCATGTGCCGAGATGATCTGGAAATAATGCAGGTAACCGCCGCGCACCCCGGGTACAACCGCATGTGCCGCGAAGATACAAGGGGTGCGCGCGGGGAGCGCGTCGGTTGCAGTGGGTAGCCTGCTCTCGTCTGTTCCTGCTCCGCCTGTCCCGCCTGCTCGCCCCCGCTGCGCGTCCGCCGCCGCCGCGGCTTCCGCCTGCGGTTTCCACCTCGCGGCCGGCCGCCTTTTCCGCCCGGCGGTCTCGCCGACCGCAGCCCTCCCGCGGACGCCCCGCCCCCGCCGCCACCCACGCTGCACCGCCTGGGCACCAGCGCCGACCCCAGCGCAGCCTCTGTTCCGCGGCCGTTTGTTCGATTGACGGTGTCCCAACGTCGCGCGTAGTTGTCTCCGCGTTCTGTGCATCCTCTACTGCTGTACCTACGCTGCCTTTCTCCGTTGTGTTTGGCCGAACCAGTGCAGTTGTTTGTCGTTTGGGCTTCTGTCTACTGAGTTCCTGAAGTCGTAGATTCACGTGTTCCTTGAAGTCAATTACTTCACTCTTCTCTATCGCCTAATATACTTGCCACGTTCACCTACATGTTTACCGCCCTGCGCGTCGCGACAATTACACCTCTCTTTGGTTTCCGTAGAATTCACTAGAACACTTGCTACTCATTTATGTAGCAACTCCTCCGTTGAGTTTCTATTGTGCTGTCAGAAGGGTCTTCTCTGAAACTTGAAAGGTACTGTAGAACTCCGCTATATGAGTACTTGTTTTGTAAGATTACTTCCGCTTGTAGGAGACAGACTTCCGAGTCCCAATGTTTAATTTATTGACCATTTATTTCTACATTGATGAGAACACTAAAAAGATAGATCCGCCTTAGTTGATAGAAAATGGGTTCTAGACAAATTTTCTTTCTCACGATAAAGAACCATAAATCGAAACGACAAAGTTTCCCGGAGCCTGGCGAGGCAGGTGGCCAATTGGTTTTCCTGTCAAGTACCCTTAACATAGGCTCAGTGCTTGGGCGAACGGAAAAAGACTGAGCTGGAAGTTTTTGGCAGGGCATACATCTCATCACCTTATTTCTTCGATTTTTTTTTATTGATTATTCACCATCATGATGAAAATGGGGTTATCGACAGGTGAATACTGATCACTTTGCGTACATCTCCAATTATGCAAAGTTTTAGTTGAGAATCCCAATTGTGACAGTTTCCAAAAATAACTTTATGTTCACATTGAAAGAACGGGATAGTTTAGGTAATATCAGTAAAAAACAGTAAGATAACCGCCGGATACATTGAACGTATACTAGCTTCCCTCTTACAAGAGTTCTCGCGTGTAAGAAACAGATATGATTGTCCGTGGATATCTCTTATAAGTCAGTTCTATTATATTTACAGTTAATCGTCCCAGTTAATTTGTTTACTGTATCTCTTTCACCTCTATTGATCGATATATATCGTCACCAACATCTCAAATCTGCCTCCTTCTTTTTATCTCTGCCTAATCTAATTCTGTCTCCACATTTGTAATATTTGTTAACTGACCACGCGATCTGCGTAATACCTACTTGCACCTTCAAGATCACTTCGCGACGACTGCTTTACCTCCATCCGCCTCCGCTTCGATTGAGGGAACCGCGTCTGTTTCACCCTGCACGTGCACGCCACACGCTCTCCGCCGCCCCGTGGCGGTATTTTCTTGGAGACGAAATTGAGAATAAACGCCGCACGCCGGCGGCAGCGGCGACGCCACCGGCGTCTCCCGGTGAACGCGCGCTCGCCGGACCGTGCGACGCTGCCGTCGATCGGCGCCGCCGTCGCCCGCGCCGGCTTCTTCCGCCTGGGGGCCGCTCTTGTGCTCCGGGCAGCGCGCGCCGGTTAGTCCGCCACTCCGCACCGCGCACGCCAAACGCGCTGGAACATGCGCCGACGCGGACGTAGGAGGCGCGCGCGAATGTCCGGGCGGTGCACTCGGTCGCGGCGCCGGAACGGTTTGCCTCGTTGCGCCACGTGCTGACGCGCGGGCGAGAGGCTGAAGACGCGAGACGAAAGCGTGTGGGATGAGATGTTTCTCATGGCGCTGCTCGTTCAAATCTGTATTCATTTAATTATGCGTGTTGAGTAGCCACTTAATTGTAAATCATCAGGTACTCTGTATAGTTACAAGAATGCAGAATGAACCGCGCGACAGCTTCAAGTTGGATATCTAATATTTCTCAACCAGAAAAATATGAACTTGACTTCCCCAAATCTTTTGGAATTCACTCATTAACAGTTTTATTTACGCATTTTTCGTTTATATGTTATTTTTTTTTACTTTCCCGCCGTACTGTGGTCGTGGTAAAGAGAAGTGTTCTAATCGTGCGCCGGAAATTGACTAATTTTCTACAGAAAAACTTTTATTATGGTGCCTAGATAACTAAAAAATTAATAAATGTTGTTCCTCTAAATAGTTCATTACTTCTTAACACGCTGTTCAGTCCGAATCCATGTTTTGTGGATCCCTGATATTGAGAAACCGATTGAGGGCGAAACGTCCGACATCCGTAACTGATCAACGCTAAACCGTTCAGCCGATTTTCTCCAAAATTAATATTCTTTGATTGATTTGAACGAACTCGGGGCCGTAAGTTTCAAAGGGATATTTTGATTTTGGGGGTGCTTTGCATAGAGCTTCAAAAACATTATCAAACGTTTCTCCTAACTAACTGTAAAGTATTTGACGAAACTCTGTCCTCGAATAGCTTAATAGAGAACGCTTAAAAAGTGGTCTTTATTTTTCTAAATTTTTCGTTGAAATCTCTGAATTTTCGAAACTTGCTCTCGAAAATTCGAAAACAAAATCTCACAACTTTTCCGGCGTTTTTCTCTAACCATGATATTAAAGATAAGTGTTTTTCCTTAATGACATCTGTTATTCAATGACGTATCTTGAAGTAAGATCAAGAATTTTTTTCCGAAAATGCTAGTTTTTTCGAAAAATTGAATGCAATATAGGCAATATATGAGCAAATATTTTCTTGAAATAACTCAAAACTTTTTCGTGGAATGTTTTCGTCTAATGACGATACAGTTCCTGGCGTTGTGTCCATTTTCAGCGAAGTGCAAATGTTACAAATAATGCGAGACATTGTGTACTGTTGCATCTCCACTAGTTTTGTTTAGTACTCCATCGAAAGGCTATATAAGAACGACATACCCAGTTATCTCAATGATAATAATTAAAACAATTAGGAATAGTGCGCCAATTCGAGGTTCCCGGTACCAAAACAAAGAGTTATTACATTTACAAAGAAATCATTGGGTGGCCATATTGGACACGTTCAAACATTTGTGTGAAGTGTAATTTTCTTTGATGATAAACAAATGAGAAATATTTTTATGTATACTTTTTTATTGAATCAATCATTTTTGAGGATTGTGGGTAATACTGTAGAAATAAATTGGTGCAGACATGTCTTCGAAGTATAATGGGCTTCCTACTTCTGCGAGAAAAGAAACTAACTCATCGTCCTGGAACTTGTATCACGAGGAATAAGGATTTGTAGCCACATTCTTTGTTTTCGGGCTGGATCCTAGTAACTCTGCACGATCATACGGCAAATGTATATGACAAACTACAGCCATGTGCGTTAAAAGGAATATGCGGTTATTCTAAAACACTGTCTTCAACTAAAGAGGCCTCAATATCAGAGCTTATGTTTGTTGTTCCAACAGATGACATAGGTACTGGAATACTATCACCATAAAGCACTGGGATCTTATGGCATATGGATTATTCGGATGTACTATATTCTGCCCAATTTACTAGTATATCCCTCAATCTTCACTGCGAAACTAACATGATTACTGTGATTCATAGCATCTGTCCTGAGGGGACACGCCCGCATTGTAGTTGCCGGTTCTAGTAATTGAAAGATGAACAGGTATCTTGGGATTCATAAGTTTTGGTTTCAAATGTGACTGCAGGTATGTTGTCACTATCAACTATCATCTGCTTTCAAGTTTTGTACCGAAGGAAAACAGACGATAATATAAATCATGTTCACTTTTGAAGAAGAAAAAAACTAATTTACCGTCATATTTACTTTTCCTCTCTGTTATAGAGTATAAAATCTGCGTTTTCATTGTTTTTTTTCATTGTTCTCACTCACGTCACAATTAAGAATCATTGGGGCTGTTCCAGGGTTAAGATTAGCGGAGGTGCAGGTGATATATTAATTCAATTTTGTATCCGAAAATCGATTTGTGTACGAGGATGAATGTACGTACTATATTGATGGATGTCCGGGTGGATGGATGTGCCTTGCACAACTCTGTCAGATTAGAAGCTTATGAGCTGCAATTTGGTAAATTCGTCAAGAGTAAGATCTAATTGGGCTATTTTGGAGAAATTTAAGATTTTCTAATTTTCGGGAATGCCTTGCATTAAGCCAATGCCACGTTTTTTTTTTTGGAAAATGGATGAATTTTGGTGCTCCTACAGAAAAAACGCATATCTATGTATTAAATTGTATTCTTCCGATTTTCATTAAAACACCTAACTCGTAGAAAAATGCAAACATCTTTATATTTTAAACACTAATAGTTTTCCTTCGAAAAAGAAGTGTGAGCTTTCCACTCAACCATATTTCGTGATTTTGGTTTTCAATGAACCAAATAATAACCAGATATTTTATCGCTTGCTATTATTCCCAGTTTTATATATTATATAAATATATAGTAAATAGGTATGGTGAGATTCCACTTGGTTGGAAAAAGATTGATTGTGACAAAGTGTTTTTATTCTTTTCTTTCAAAAACGGGTCCGTCCGCTACTTCTAACACCTGAACGCTAGCTGTGATCGCAGCTCCTTGACTTTGAAATGATATTGTTTCAACAATTATTGTGATATCTAATATTTGTTAGAATTGGCAAGTGTGATTAAACTATTGCAACTTGCAATGTTATTAATGCAATAAATTTATCGTGACAGTACTCGTTACAAATACAGGTTTTGTTGCTATGTGAAATGAAATGAACATAACGTTAAAAAGTATTAGACTTGGCAACGTATACACAAATATTTAGACTGGGAATGCTAATCAGAGAAGTATAGAATTTTCACATTAAACTTATTGCGGAATATAAGAAAGTTGCCATATGAAATATAATAGATATAAATATACAATCAATTAATGAACGTTACAATAAGCGCACAATGTTAATATTGCAAGGGACATTAAAATTATTTTAACTTGTTAGACATCAATATTTTTCAGCGGCAGTTAGATTAACATCAGTAATGAAATGGAGCAATACATGTCAAATTGAAGTAAATGTGGAATCTATTGTATAAAATATTCATGCTCGTGATACGAGCATCTACAACTTTAATTACAATTCACATAAATGTAATACTTTAAATGAATTACATTGCAACTAACTTGGTTCAATGCATTGCGATTGCCATGCGATAATCTCCAAGACTGGCACAGAAGTGAGGGATAAATAGTTTAGTTTTCGTTTTTTTTTAGATTTAATTAAAATGCATATATACATATCTGTTGGAATCACGAAATAAATATGTGTAATTAATTAGATTTTATTATAGACTTTTAAATAAGGGCCAAATAAGAATTTACAATATACAAAACTTGTTAATTGTTATAATACAATTATTGTAGAATATTTTGCTTGTTAATTGTTACGAGGTGGGCTGTCAGGCACTCTTCATCATGTGTCGTCCTCTAGCAAATAATGGTACTTCTTGTAGCTATTCCCTCATGCGCCGGGTAAACAGTGTGACGTAATAATACAATTTCTGGAATGACAATACACACAGCTCGTTGTTTGGTTGGATTCTGTGAATCTCAATAATGTGCATAAGAAACTATTCTGTGTGTAGTAACAATTCTTTTTGAATGCAATACGGTTTGCTCGCAACAATAAGGAATACTATTCACTCGATTAGGATGTCAGTCATTTATGAAATTTATTAAAACATTGTGGCTCAACAAGAACTTTGTTAACAACCCTTTCAACATTTTTAAAATTCTTTTAATTTTTTAAAACTTTTAAGATGAAATAGAGCTCAATACCCTAAAAAATGGTATCGACTTTTATTGAAACCTTTGGATTAAAAAAAATGTCAACTAATTTTTTTAAGACACCATACATTTTCACACCTCTGGCGCTTAGAGTAGCTATGTGCTATTTAGTGATGGTTGCTATGTTAATAGGATTTTGTTACTTAACTGGTGCCTTAATAATGCGAGAAACTATAAACCACTAGTTTTTGTAACCCTAAAATTGGGAAAGTGTTATGTGAAAGTAATATAGGCACTATTGTGATAAGGTAAAAATGCATTTGCAAACAACTATCATTTTGAATATAACATATCTTTGAACCAGGTAATTTATTTTAAATCCGAGATTCAATATTCTCAGATATTATTGCTGATGCAAAATATACATTTTTCTATGAACTTACGTATTTGAACTAGCTTGAAGGTACGAAGATTAGATAATTAAAAGTAGAAATGAGAGTGATATTGGGGCTGAGATGATGGACACCGAAACGAACATCCCTTGAATATTTTCCCGCCGAAACCTGCCCCGCCGCCTTGCTAACCGCAGACGGAGCAGCGCGCCGCCAAGCTGCCGTGGGCGCGAGCGCGGGCGGGCGATTTACAAGCGCGCCGGGCTGCGGTTACTTGGGCGTGTAATTCTTAAAGCGCTCGTTGCTCGTGAGTTTCACGGGCGTGCGTCGTGCAACTTCTTGTGGCAGGGGGCTCCTAGCACTGGGCGCCTCCCCCCCCCCGCCCCTCACCCTTCGCCGCGCCGCGCCCTCGTTTGCGAAAGACACCGCCGCCGCGCCGTTTCCCGCGCACTTTTGCTCGCTCTTGAAGGCATCTGGTCGAGACCTTTCAGTGCCCAGCGAGAGGTCCGTATCGTAATTTGCTTCCTCACTGTCCTTAGGTTGATTATTTTTGTATGAAATGGTCACCTGTCAAATTTTGTTTGAAAGGCTCATGAGCAGTATAACATATCGCAAATGCGATGCGTCCATGAGCCTTTTCAGTTTCTCATTGGAACAAGGACCTTATGGGAACAACCTTACAAGGAAATAGAATTATTAAATTGAATTGCCTATTCATTTTTTACACAAACCACAATTAATTCAAAAATTTAATGACGTTTTTAAACACACTTTTTTTTTGAATGCCCAAAATATGATATGATGCTGCAAAGTGAATGATGCTGATTGGTGATAAATGAATAATGAATGTTAAGATATGAAACTACAAAAATGATGAATATTTTCCATCTTTGAAACTTAACTAGTTGCTTTCATTGATTCCGATCTCGTGATTGGATTGAAATAATATAAATCTAATGAAACAATTTTTCTCCGTACGTCATTATCAGAGTTCTAGATGCGCCATGATATGTGTTGGATTTAGAATCGCGTAGTTGATTGCATTTCTGGTTGAGGACATCTAGCTATGTTCGGAACATGAAACTAAAGATAGAGGAAGTCACTTGACAGTTAACTGTGCGCATTCATCACCTACTGGAATGATTTTATTTCATATGTATTTATTGACTGAATCGGAAATCCTGAACTATCATTAAAGAGATTTATTCTGATTATATTACACAACAATTCGATTTTAAGGCACTGTAATTCTAATAAGAGTAATACGAAATGCTGACGCATTGTTTTCATCATTTAATTGACAATTTCTGAGTTAAATATATTTTTTGTGAATAATGGTTCAGTGACAGTCTCTATGAATCATTGTTGAAATGTGAGGAAGCAGTGTTACTTTCAGACATCTGAGACGCCGATGAAAGAAATGTCCTAGCGGAAATTACACGTCAAAGAAACCGCTGTAAATACGTTTCGAAAAGGAACTATATTTCTCGTACAACATACTAATACGAAAGAATGGAAAAAATGTGAAACACTCGAATTCTAATTAAGTAGGTAAAGTCACTTCCTTGGATGAATGATTGAGTATTTTGAAATGTAGCATTCATCTTTAAAATAAATTCCAATTTCGGTAGTTCGAAGAAAAAGCCGAGGTACATAAGGTAGTCTTGTTTCGATAAAAGTTTTCGTATCGGTGCGGGGATTCGAGTGCGTATGTAATAATATAAACAGCTCTATCTTTTTATTCTTACACCAATCAGATCAGTCATTGCTTTTCGAGCAACATTCAGAAAACAAATAACGAAAACGAGACCAAAGTGTTCGTAACCTCTGTTGTTTCGTTTTATACCTTTGTTGGCTTTGTAAACAAAGATTTTTATTTGCTCGTGACAGCTCGCTAAAATACCAAATTTATAGAAAAGAGAATAGGAGGAATATCATCTTGCTGGAAGTTCATGAAATACAAACAGGAAATATCTGATATAAAAATTGATTTCTTGTGTTTGAATTTTTGTACCATTTTTTTCGTATATTATCACATCTGAAAAGAGTGATTGTTATTCTCGGTTGAATAACTCACTTGTATCCATGGAAAATCCAGTGACTAAATGTGACTGTTTGAATCCTTCACACACCAACGGTGATTGCAGTGTGTCTAAGAAAGTCTTCTTAGCTCTCACTCATGCGTCTCATTCGTCTGGAATCAAGCGACTCGAATGGCAGCAGCGAAACGGCAGCGGCGACAGCGTGCGAGGAGGCCTGATTCGTATCGTGAGGAGCGCGGGGGCGGCGTGCAGGCGCGCAGGTTGCCGTGTCGCTGCCGCCCCCGCCGGGCCGCCCACGCGTGCCGACACGCGCGGATTAGCGGCCACGCGCAAGCGCCCGTCGCGCGCCGCCCCCGCCCCCGCCCGTGGGCGCTCGGGCCGCCCCGCGCCGGCATCGCCCGCGCCGCCCACAAGCGTTGGCGCGGCGCCCCTGCAACGGACGGACCGCGTCCCATCACCACAGTGGCGCCTGTGTGCTCCGGTTTGAGAGCCCGTGAAGATGAGCGTCCGGAGCATCCAGTAAGCAGACCTCGAAAATTAGAGCATACATTAAAATGAGCAAAACGTTTTTTAAAATTTAAAGGCATTTGACGTATTGTTATGGGTTTGACAACCGGAAAGATTTTCCTGCTCATTAATTTGATGTTCATGCTGTGAACCTATTGGCTGAGGTTTTAAGCAATTTATTCATTTAAAATTCAAGAACACAGCGTGATATTTACTGCAAGTGTCATCTCCTAGTCATTTATCTTGTTTAGTCTACGGTGCTTCCTTTATTGGACAGAATGGGAGGAACTGTCTTGGATTCTATAATATGCGTACTGTATAATAGCAGTCAACTTTGTGTCTTAGATAATAGTCGGTCGCTTAGTCAAACAAAACGTAAGATGCATTATTGCTTTAGAAATCGCTTTGAGCCAAGTTGTATAAAGTTAGTACTCTTACAAGTAAATAAAATAATAAATTGAATTTTGAAGTTAAAATCTTAAGTCTAAACTCTTCATTGAAGTTTTTTCAAATATGGATAACGTAGGAAGTTTTCTCTTTTTTGAATCGTTTATTATATACAAACAGAGAAAATACATGTGCATCATGAATATTTAAATGATAAAATGTATTACGTACTTGGAGGAATACTAAAAAATCCGAGTAATTACTTTCCCAACCGAAAATAATGTTAAATTGTGATTTTAATTAAAACCAAATTTGTATGCAAGGAACTTACCGAAATCTATACTTTGTTCAATAGTATACATTTCTACTGATTAGATATGGTTTTTCAATTGTTTTAGTGCCACTATTCCACTGTAAAATGGACAAAAAATTAACTGATGAACTGGCAATCTCGCATGAATATTATTTCGAAAGTATTGTTATAAATTACTTTATCAGTAGGTTTTTTATCCGGAAATGCCGTTTCACTACTTATATTCAGTTTATTTTCTCGAGGAACGAATTGGAGAGGAGAATTGATTACGAGACGATTATCTTTTGCATGTATGCTCTATGTTCACCCAACGTTTTAACAGTCAAATCGTATACAATGTTTTTGACATCCGCTTCGAATTACGTCATTTCCTGTTTACCTGGCTAGTCAAAGCGCAACATGTCGAATTCCCACTCCTTCGTTGCAGTTATCTGCCAACACAACATCAAAATCCTTCCAGAAGAAAGCAAGAAATGTACAAGTTTTCACATTCTAAGTTTTATATACAAACGTAGGTATGTTCTGCACAACATTTTTCATTAATTTCACATATTAAGAGATTTCAAGTTAATTTATGTTTTACGGTTCATTCATATTTATAACTGGACGTAAATATTTTTTACTAATAACCAATCACAATAATTCCCTAATAAATTTTAACTTTCTAAAACTTCGCCATAAAACAATTACTAGATCAAATTTGACTCTAAATATTCTATAACTCAAAGTTTCATTGTTCTTATTCAAATTTGACCTGTCAAGGCGCAAATACAATTTTATCAATATACAATTTTGTACCTTAGAAGTAGAAGGTACTTATTCACATTTTCATACTTTTTCAGACAATACTTTGAAATGTTTTGTCATCTGAATGAAAAGGAAGCCCTCGCCACACGTGTAAGCCGCGCTAAGCCGCTACTTTGTTTCACAAGTACTCATTTATTCTGCACTATGTCGTTTGGTCCTAATTGTAATATATCTTGTAAGAACAATGTAGTCAGAAAAAGTATGTTGAAGTGTGCCATTTTAGAAAAGAAAACTCAGAGTTCTTTATCCAGGTGGTACATAATATTATTCATAATTGTTTTAACAAGCGGCACCAAATATTCATATCTAGGTACTAACAAATACGACGGTATTCTTATCGAGGAGTCTACTAATTGAATTGCGTTAATTTTGTTTTTCATTTGCTGCGTTATATTGTCTGACATTTACCTCCACACTGATAAAATGTTGCTTGCTGCCTTTGAAAACTTTATTTTGAAGATATCGTTTTGCTTAAGAAGTGCTCAAAAATGAAGTTTCGAGCACCTTTCGATAGTTTTCGTCGATTCTCTTCAGTTCATTATAAACTATGTTTCATATCACAGTCTCTTTCATTTCGTTCAAGTACTGTCACTTGATTAGTAGTAGCAACAGAAATTGATTTTTGATTGTCAATCATTCTAAAACGTTTAATATTAATCTTTCTAACATGCCCTCCCTTTACCTACTGTAGATGCGGTCCTGATTAAATTGTTGAATAAGAAATCGTTCACAGCAGCTTTGAATATTTGACTTCTTGCAAAATAGTTTACTGTATCGCGCAGTACTAAATCGTAGCTGCCGCGTCTGGAAAAGTTTCGCTGCACGTCACTGCTGGTGTTAGTGGAGGTTCGCTCCGGCAGAGAGCGCGGTGGAGACGCCGCTCTCGAGGAACTCTTGGGGCGCGAGGCAAACTTGTCGCGTGTCCACGCACACGTCCTGCGCCGCCCGCGTGCGCCCGCGCTCGCGCTCGGGTGCGTGTCCTCGCCACACGTGTAAGCCGCGCTAAGCCGCTACTTTGTTTCACAAGTACTCATTTATTCTGCACAGTGTCGTTGGGCTAAATCTATCCGATAATAAATTGCTTAAAAGCGTCCGTGTAATTCCTGAAATTGTGTTTATCGTAAGGCTTAGCACAATACCTGCTGCCACGTAACAAATGGGGAGGACTTGCGCTTTTATGTGAAGCGTAAATCGTATTTAGATGGCGCCCGAGATAAAACGGCTGATGACGGACCCCTCGCTTTCCTGCTAAACGTCTGGGGACGTAATTTTCCACGCGTGCGTCGCCGCGTATACTTGCGCACGCCGCCGCCGCCGCCGCCGCCGGGTCGGCGCTTCCTTCGGACTTTATTGCCGTAGATGGTATCTGCGCGGCAGGCAGGCAACTGTCAGCCACGGCGGTGCCGGCGGTGGGGGCGCGGGCCGCTCCCCGGTGCGCAAATTTAGGGCCTGGAGCGCGCGGCGGCATCCTTGACAAGCTCCAGGGGCAGAGCGCTGCGCTCCCGCCGCGCGCGCGAGCAATGCGGGTTGCCTGGGCGCGCACATGCGCCTGCGGCCGCCCGCCCATCCACCCGCTACGCAATTTCGCCGAGCACGTCTCCACGGAATGCCTGCACCTGGCTCGGGGTAATTATTTCTACGGGTGTGTGCTCCTTTGTACTACGAATTGCGTTAATTATTACTTATCTGAAAGAGCGAACTTGGCGACGCCGCGGCGGCGAGAGCGACGACGGTGCGCTGGGACGGCGGGCGGACGCGTCGCGCGGAGCGGAGCGGCTGGGAGAGCCCGGCGGTTAATTGCCGGCGACGGTGCAGAAAGAAAAAGACGGACACCCGCACGGGAAGCGCGGGCTTTCGTGCGGCGACGGGCGGCCCTCGCCGTCCTCGCCCGCGCGCCGCGCCGCGCCACGCCGCGCGCGCCGCGCCGGCGCCCCGCCGTCCCCACCCTGGGCGGCGCGGCGCGCGCGCGCGGAGCTCCGTCTCCGTCGCGCGGCCGGCCGCCTGCCCGCCTGCCCCTCTCCCCTCTTGTACCGTATATATTTCATTGATTGCGCTGGCTTGTGCTCGTGACGACACGCTATCCCCTCCTGTGCCCCGCCCCCTCCTCCGCCGCTGCCGCCCCGCCGTGTCTGTCTCTCCGCGCCCGCGCGCCGCCCCCTCTCCCGCGGTCCGCGCCGCGCCGCCCCCTCGCGCGCCGCCGCCCCCCGCCGCGCCGGCGCGGCCCTCCCACCCCTCGGCGGCGCTCGCGCCCCGGCTTGCTCTCTCCCCCGTACGCGGTGCTGCTGCTGGGCTGTTCTGTTCGGTGTAGCGCTGCCTTTATTTATCCGTCGCGGCGGACTCGCGGCAAGCGGGCGGCAGACTCGACGCGGCTCCGCTCACGACTGCGCACGCACGCGACTGCTGCGAAGCTCTCTCCGCTCCGGCGCGACGACCAAGGCGACGGCCCCGACTGCGCTCCGCGCGCCCCGCCGCCGGTTCGCCGCTCCCTCGCCCGACACGCCGCGCCGACGGCGCCGCAGCGGCAGCCGCCACAACACAGGGCCCCGACACGCGCGCCGCTCTCACGCACGCGTGCTCCCACGCCGCCGCAGCAGCGTCCGAGTAGGAGAGAGGACGAGAGGCGCCACCGCCGCCACCGCCGCCACCGCCGCCGCCACCGCCGCCGCACCGCCGCCGCCGCACTCGCACGCCGGCCACCGCGACAAAGAAGTCGCTTAGACGAGGAGGAAGAAGCGCAGGCGGAGGAGAAGGCGAGTAGGAGGAGGAGGAGCAGGCGGGAGAGAGCGAGGGAAGAAGGAGGAGCAGCCGGCCGGTGGTGGCGCGCGTGCCGTGCGGAGCCGACGCTGCCCGCGTGCGCCAGTGAGTCCCGCCCTCGCCCTCGCGCGTGCCACTGAGTCCGTGGGCTGCCCTCGCGGCCGCCGAGCCGACGCCGACTCCGACGCCCAACTGCTGCTGCCACTGCTGCCGCCACGCCGCCGCCAATGCCACGGTGACTCGCGCGCCGCACGTCTTGACCTCCCGCGGCCGGCGGCCACACTCGCGCGAGCGCTCCCAGCAACTGTGTCATCAAGCTTTCACGGAGTGACGGGACTGACAGAGTTTTATGCGTAGTGTCGCTTTTTTTGCAAGACGCACTGTGTTAGAGTAACTGAATACGTAATAACTCAGAGAAGATATTTTTAAACGGAATTTTATTTTCAATGAAGTCTTATAGCCACGTGAGTGTTTCTTGCAGAAGTTTGTAGTGAATTTTGGTAAACGCACGTGAGGTTTGAAAACAGCGAGACTTTGCATGTCACATTGCCTTTGTATTTTTACATTCGCAGAGAGATTATAGATATTATTTTGCGAAACTTTCTGTGAGTTTTGTTGTGCGTAGAGTGCATTACTGCAAGCATTGTCTGGTGATCTGTACTACCGACTAAATAATTTTGAACTGCAACTCCATTAGCTTGTGCTGAACTGAATAGCTGCATTTACTTCGTAACGAGAGGCTGACATTGCATCAGACTAAGCTAAGCACGTGTTCGTCATCTCGTGAAGAGTCTGTGACATTGTCCGTTGGAACTGTGAATCGCCAGTCGGGAGCGCGCGCCTGTCGAGTGCCAGAGCGCAGTTGAGCGACGCGGCGTCGAGCCGAGCGAGCTCCGCAGAGCGGCCGGGCCACGCAGCAAGACATCCGCCGCGAGCAAAGAGCGGCAGCCGGCGGCGACGCGAGCGAGCGAGCCAGCCAGACGCCAGACCCCGAGCGCGCGTCCGTGCGGAGGGGCGTGCCGCACGCCTGAGATTTCCGCGCGCCCCCGTCCCTCGTAGCTGCTGCCTTGCTCCTTCACCAGTCCTCGGTGGGGTACAGCCTCGTGGGGTGTACCCTTGCGCCGTGTGGCGACCCGCCGCGTAGGCCTGAGAAGCCAGGTCGCGCCCGTGCCCCGCAGGCGGCCACCGTCCAGGCGCAGGCGGCGCAACCGTGCGCGTGCTCGGCAGCCGGAGGTGGCTTCCACGGTGCGCGCCGCGCCCTACCCTCCTCCGCAGCAGTTCTACCAGGTGCCCGCCGCTCCGCCGCAGCCGTCGCCGCGGCCGCAGGAGTCGTGCCGGTCGCTTCCGCGGTGCCCGTCGCCCCCGTCTCCGCCCCAGCGCGCTAACCCCCGCGCCGCCGCAGCCGCCGCCGCCGCAGCCGCCAACGCCGCAGCCGCCGCCGCGCCGCGCAGCAGCAGCCCCCTTTGGCCTCGGGTTCGACGGCTGCCGCGTCTCTCGTAGGCGCGGCCCTGCCTCAGGTGTCGCTCCTGGCACCCCGCAGCAGCAGCAGAGCGCAACCGGCGCAGCCCCAGCAGCAACAGCAAGCCCAGCAGCAGCAGCAGCCTCAACAGAACATTGCCGTTGTGGTGCCGCGGCTGCAGCTACCAGCGACGAAGACGCGCTTGTGGTGAATGTGCCCACCCCATTGCCCTTAACACCCCCATGTTGTTTGTACCTTCTCAGTGCCTAACTTTGCCCCGCCGCTCGCTGGCAGTCTGGGCGCCGCCAACAACACCAGCCCTCTGCCGGTGTCACGCCGCGCCAAGGTAGGCCACGCGCGTTGCCTCGCGCCACGCGCCGCACGCGCCCCGCCACGCGCCACTCATGCGCCGCGCGGCGGCGGCCGCGTGCGCCAGCGCCGCCAAGATGGCAACGCGACGCGGCGGCCCGCGCCGGCGCCAGGCGTCGCCACCGCGCCGGCACTCGAAACACTCGGCATTGCAACTGCGGTTAACATGCGCCATGGCCTTTTGAAGCATCGTGACAAGCCAATGTGAAATCAAGGAAGTCCTCTGATTCAAAATGAATCATTACTCTTCCAATACATCTTTCTAAATTCTTTGCTATTGCATAGATTTTTTTAAAATTGTTGACTTTTTCTTTAAACAATTTATTTCATTTTTTGTAAATTTTGGATTGCTCCCAGGAATCGACAGCTGGTAGAACTGCTTGGAATTAAATGTTTACTGATTATATATAATAATATTGTGTATGTATTTAACAATACCATGTTTTATTCATTATTTTTTACAGGCTGTTAATATGATGACATGCTATATTCCGTTCTCATTGTGTTGTCTTTTTAGGGCATTGGGACTGATAAAGTTTTTGTATCCATTTTGTTCTATATATTGAAACATTTCAGTAATGGAAACAGTAACACTGGCACTCTTGAAAATATTATAATATTAATTTGCATTTGCGAAATGTTTTAAACATTATTTTTCATGATTTACATTTGCTCTGGTTTATCAAGTTATCAATTTCAAACTTATTACACCTAACCTCTCTTTGCAATTTTTGTCTTTAACTAGCAGTTTTTCTAGATTGCTACTGTACATTTGTAGACTGACGTAATGGTAGATGCTTGAGGTAGTTCATCGTTGCATATTCTTTGTTGCAATCAACTTTTTTTTAAATTTTACTGTGGAAAAATCTTGTTTACAGTACACAAATTACATTTTCCTCAAATTAATTATAATCGTGATTCATTTCAATGTTATATGCCAGTGTTTCTTATGCACTGAGTTACAATTTAATTCTTTCTTCACACTTTCTTCGCGAAGAATGTATCTGGGCTTCCATACTTACGTGTGTAGGCCTAATTTTAACTCGGTGCCTTCGTTTCATTTCTTCTCTGTGATGCACTTTCTTGTACCCTTAATTAAAACTCTTAAATATAATCATTAAACAGAGATTCTCCACATTCTATTGTGCATAAATTGATGTTTAAATAATAATATACAAATGAGAAAGCATGTATAAGACTGTCCTTTAAGATTTGTGTAATTTTCACTCGAATGGTTGAGGTAGAGGTTATTTGTTGATATCAAGTTCGTATTTTTCATACATCTAAGCTGCTGATACATTTGTAAAAATTAAACAATTCGCTCTTTTACTTATTTTAATCTCATTTTAGGAGAACAAGAAGACTGTAACAGGCATTTCTGTAAGCATCAAAATTGCCTCTGACTCTTAATGAACTCTACATAAATGTGCGATTCACTTGTTTCAGTAGTATTTATGTCTGTTTAAATATTTAAAATTTTACCTTCACTATAATGCCGGCAGTAATTTCCGCACGCGTAACGCACTTGCTTTTTGGTTCTTTTAAGCGTGCCGTTTTGAATATGAAAATTATTTGGCTTGCGTTTAATTATACATATTCATAGCATCCGCAGAGTAAGAGCATATTTTACATCTAAATGAGGCGGTGTGCTGCCCCGGCCGGAGGTGCGCTCCTGCCTCCGCCGCAGGGTGCGGTCCGCCGCTATCGCCGGCGCGGTTATTGCACGTACGCTCTGGCCGGGCGTCCACGCGCGGCGTTTGGCCGTGACCTCGTCACGCTCCACGCATGGCGCGAGCGCGGCTTAATGAAACGTTACGCCAAGGATATATGCGCTCTCGCGGGCACAGTCGCGCTGTGAGCGCTTAGGATTCATTACACTACGAAAGAATCGCCTCGGACACGCTCATGACGTACGATCGAGTGGTGTGTTGAGTTTGTTAATGAATGGTTCGGAGGGAGGTGAATCTTTCAAAGAAATATATGGATCGATTTGTCTTAAAAATGTTGCAGGTGGTACTATGCGTTTGGGAAATGCTTACCACTGCACTAGAATAAATATACCTCATTTGTTATTTATGTTATTACAGAGATTTGTTAAAAGGGTCTATCATACAATTTTTAGTTCTGGAATGAATGTAGTTGAATAAAGTATAATTCATCAAGCAGCCTTTTGTCTGGGAATGTGTATTTTGCAACATTTTATCACTATTTATAATTACTACAATAAAAATGATAATTAGAAAGGAGTAAAAAGATGAATTAGCGTTCAATTACTCACAGTTTGATCTCATTCAGCTATTTTGTGGTTGATAAGTACCTGAATAATTAATATCGTCTATTTATTTCAAATATTTACAAAAATATTGAGATTGTGATTGATTTGTACTATTTTTCGTGTCTGAATTGTTTAAACAAATTTATTATATTTGGTATTACATTGTATGTAATGGAAATCTTACATTGTCTTGTAATTATGGGTCTGTCATCGATTACATGTTAACAGTTTTCGTTTAGCTAATAAAAAATACTAATTAATTTTTACGCAAAAATCGTGGACAAACTCGTTATTAATTGTACGCGTGCAGTTACAACTGCTCAACTACCAATTATAAGTTAGAAAAAGGCTAAAAAAACGTAAAATTACATCACCATGGACACAAACAAATAATTGTACATCTAAAATTATGTAATACATCAGTTAGCAACGTTAATGAGCAAATATTTAGTGACTATTGTTTTTTTAAAATATTAATTTTTTTAAAATACAATTGCTTAAATTGGAGAATGTTACAATAATTTACTGTTAATATTACAGTATGAGCCAGTATAGCATAGATATCAATCTTTCATTCACTAAATGTCTCTTCGTAAGAAGGTATTTGTTACCTGGTGCCCCCACCAAAAGTCTGATTAGTTCTTTTCTGTCAAAAAAGTATGATTCTTTTCATAAATCCCTTACTTTTTCTTTTTGCAAAATATATTCAATTGTAATGGGAAATATCAATATTATCTTTCAGTCTTATTACGTCATCATCGTATTCAGTCATCTTATACGTCTTCTTCAGCTCGGTTAAGTACATAGCAAGACGATTTGTTGTTCGCTAATGGAGCAACAGCAAATATTTAATATAAATAAATTAAAAGCATAGATATAACACGTATTTGGTATGACTATTACAAATGTGGAAATATATAGAGGGTTTACTTACTTGTTCTGAAAATTATACAAGCAAACCCTCCTCTGAATCAAAATATTATATTCTCTCTGGTGTGTGACTTTCCTTTTGCTAGGATGTCATTTTTAAATTGCTTTTCAACTTGTTCTAACATTTCATTTGGAAAATGATCAATATTATCTAGTGTATTGATGTGAACGTATATTCGAAATTGCTAAATTATCATAAATAAACTCTCCACTAAAATAGGTTTTGTTTTGAACGAATATGACGTCTTCGAGTAATATCTCGAAAAGTAAAGAGGTAAAATGTCTCAAAACTAATGTGATTGAAGGGGGATAATAGCACTTGTAAATTTAAAAAAATGCTCCCATCGTCCCTCGTGTTCTTCGACATGACACTGCGCTACAATTATAACATTTATTCCCTAGTTTCGTTAACTGCTTCAATAACAACGCGATGTGTTCCCAGGCAAATGTTAAATATTGGATATACCTGCATTTGGAAGTTAATATTTGTGGTATATCCATTGAAGATGTTTTATTTATGGTCATCACTAGTTGGAGTTATTTTGAAAACTGTTCATGTATTTCATCCATACCCCATACACACTTTATTCTCATATAATATGTTATTAATTGTTTCTTAGTATAGTATTCAAAATATGAGAAACATTAATGTTCCGAAAACACAGCTATATATTTTTAATTCATTTATACCGTAACTCAAATAATTGCTAACCCAAGAATATGCGTAATTTTTAAATTATTGGAAATTGGAATGTTATTTAGTCTCTGGTCCCAAATTCGTCCATTTTCACATTCTTAGGTGTGTACTCAATTATGGAGAAATCACCTTCATGATATATTTTGTGAAATAAAATAATACGTTTGCGTAAATCATTTTTAATGTTTTCAGATAAAGGTTTTTCTTACAAGTTAAGAATTTGTTTTTTTATAAAAGTTAAGAATTTATATGACCTATCGCCTATTTTATTAACAAAAAATAATTCGATAAATATCATCTGATGATGAATATGCACGTTACATTTTAATTATACAAGGGATAACTCGTAACAAAGTAGCACCCAATACTAGTCGATTTTATTTCTACATTGTATTTCTTAAGAACATGATTAAATATATTTATATTCCAGAAAAGAGACAAAAGATGACCTAACTGTTATACGTTTATTCTAAAAACATGAACTCTGATAATGCAATAAGATCAGTATAACTCCAATCTTTCTTCAAAAATTGTGACAAATTATGCAATTCACGTTGAAATGTTTGCCAAAAACCTCCCTTTTTATAGCACGTACACCTTTAATGCCTTTCGAGAATGTATTTTGTCTGAGCAGATAATTAATTAGTTTACAATAAAAATAACTGAAACAGGTATGATTTTGGTAAAAACAACGTTAAATCTATTTACTGCACGAATTTGGGAATTGTTTCCCCAATTGAATTTGTTTATAATGACTTTTGTAGAGGAATCTCTGGGTACTGATATGCAGTTTATATCCTTCGACATTGGTTTTGTGAATCGGATCAGTTTCACTTGCTCTCATGAACAATTATCGAATGAATAATTTGTCCATCATGTTGAGCGACAATTCAAATATTTTCACGAGTCATATTTACTATAATACAAAAATTGTTGAATGTTATACAATTAATTGCACGAGGAAATGTGTGCTGCTGAAAAAGTACATAATATAAAAAGTAACGAATTTATATTAATAATACCAAATATTATATTATTTGTAAAGAAAATAAGTAATATTTGTTCAAATTTTCAGGAATGTCTAGAGAAATTATTAAATTAAAAAGTTTACAATGGGAAACATATATAAACATGTAGTAGTAATACTTTGACATTGTAACTCAGAATCAAATGCTTAAGTAAATAAAATTGATGAATTTTAAAAGCTGAAACCTTCCAGAAGATTAATAGGTATTTATCTGTATAAGTCACATCAAACTTCTAAACTGCAATATTTGACGGTTATATTTAAAATTATCTAAAATATTCTGAATATATATGAATCCTGTTGATAGGATCTATTGTTCGAACACTATAGCAAACAAACTCTTAAGTATCATAATGACAATTGCTTAAATGATATTAAAATTGTATTATAATCCCTGTAATATTTGAGGAAGATTTATAAAAATTCAACTTAATTTAAATTTATTAGGATGTTTTGGAGTAAGAGCAATAAAGTAGTTGAGAAAAATGAAGTTGTATTAAACTACGATTTTGGGTGAAAACAATTTTTTCTCTGAGTGCCAAATTACAAGAGACATTGCTAAAAATGAGTAAGATTACTTGCTCTCCCGTTTCATTTTCGGCTTCCCGACGTTGTATCTATAATATGAAGGTAATTTCGTAGTTTCTTATTTTTGAGGGTGAAAACGATTTGCAATACACCTGATCTAGATCTTCGAGCTTACGAGTGGTATTAACACCAGCTCCATGTACGTCGAATACAGCGCAATTACCTACGTATTGACTTACCGAAGTTACCGTGCGTTTGCTCGGTTGGCCTGCGTGTAACCCACCCCCGGCCGTTAGCGCTAGCCTTACACTAAGCTCCTCCAAGGATTTAGCGATGGCTTCCGGGCAAACAAGCTCTTAGGCCGTGGGCGCAGGGGGGCGGGGGCGGTTATCGCGTGGTCCATACGCCGTCGCCCCTCGGGTGGGCGGGTGTGTATTTATTTTGCACGGGGCTCGGCGGCCCTCGCTGGCCCGGTGGCCGCGCCACGCCACGCCGCGAGCCACCATTAGGCGCTGGGCGCGTGATGGGGCGAGGGTGGGCCTGATGAGCGCGCGCAATGGCGGTGCAGTTTGAGCGCACGCGCGCCACGCAGCCGCGCCTCCGCCCACGCCCGCCCACGCCCTACCGCGCCTCGCGCCATGTGGCGCCCATCACGCGCCCAGCGCCTAATGGTGGCTCGCGGCGTGCGTGCCGGCGCCACCGGGCCAGCGAGGGCCGCCGAGCCCCGTGCAAAATAAATAACACACCCGCCCACCCGAGGGCGACGGCGTATGGACCACGCGATAACCGCCACGCCCCCCTGCGCCACGGCCTAAGACTTTGTTTGCCCGGAAGCCATCGCTAATCCTTGGAGGAGCTTAGTTTAAGGCTAGCGCTAACGGCCGGGTGGGTTACACGCAGGCCAACCGAGAAACGCACGGTAACTTCGGTAAGTCAATACGTAGGTAATTGCGCTGTATTCGACGTACATGGAGCTGGTGTTAATACCACTCGTAAGCTCGAAGATCTAGATAGGTGTATTGCAAATCGTTTTCACCCTCAAAAAGCAGAAACTACAAATTACCTTCATATTATAGATACAACGTGGGAAGCCGAAAATGAAACGGGAGAGCAAGTAATCGTTACTCATTTTTAGGCAATGTCTCCTGTAATTGGCACTCAGAGAAAAAATTGTTTTCCCCAAAATCGTAGTTTAATACAACATCATTTTCTCAACTACTTATTGCTCTTACTCCAAAACATCCTAATAAATTTAAATTAAGTTGAATTTTTATAAATCTTCCTCAAATTTACAGGGATTATAATACCATTTTAATATCATTTAAGCAATTGTCATTATGATACTTAAGAGTTTGTTTGCTACAGTGTTCGAACAATAGATCCTATCAACAGGATTCATATATATTCAGAATATTTTAATGATAATTTTAAATATAACCGTCAAATATTGCAGTTTAGAAGTTTGATGTGACTTATACAGATAAATACCTATTAATCTTATGGAAGGTTTTAGCTTTTAAAATTCATCAATTTTATTTACTAAGCATTGATTCTGGAGATACCAATGTCAAAGTATTACTACTACATGTTTATATATGTTCCCATTGTAAACTTTTTAATTTAATAATTTCTCTAGACATACCTGAAAATTTGAACAAATATTACTTATTTTCTATTAAATAATATAATATTTGGTATTTTAATATAAATCGTTACTTTTTATATTACGTACTTTATAGGAACACATTTTGCTCGTGCAATTAATTGTATAACATTCAACAATTTTGTATTATAGTAAAAATGACTCGTGAAAATATTTGAATTGTCGCTCAACATGATGACAAATTATTTATTCGATAATTGTTCATGAGAGCAAGTGAAACTGATACGATCACAAAACCAATGTCGAAGGATATAAACTGCATATCAGTACCCAGAGTTCCTCTACATAAGTCATTATAAACAAATTCAATTGGGAAAACAATTCCCAAATTCGTGCAGTAAATAGATTTAAACGTTTGTTTTACCAAAATCATACCATGTTTCAGTTATTTTATTGGTAAACTAATTAATATCTGCTCAGAGC
>BOPP01000059.1:5943235-5956193 GCA_017312745.1 Gryllus bimaculatus
TGATTAAACCGATTGTTGTAAGTTATTGAGGTTTTTTTTTATTTCTGCTGTCCCCTCGTCGTTTTAACTCTCCACGTATCGGTAGATTATAGAAGATTCTCATTATGCTCAAAACATCACTATTGATCCCTCAAAATCCATCGTATAGGAGTTCAACATTTTTACTGTAAACTTATTATTGGAAACCGTTCGAAACTTAAGCAGATTTCTAATGCTATAAACTGAACTCAAAGTGAGCAACTTGTGACGGTTCTTCTGATTATCGAAAGTTATGCTTACTTCTTTGGCATTAATCACTGCCCTCACATGACCTTATGAAGATATGTTGGAATAAAATGAGGGAAATAGGAAACGGAAGTGGTGTATAATAGAGGTAGAAGATGAAAGGAGAATCCGCCAAAGAAGGTGCACAGATGGCATCCTGTTAAAATAGGTAGTCGAATATGTGGACTGGAGCGCAAAGGGCGAGAAATGGGGCAAAAGTATGTAATATGAGGCAAGACAAAGTTGGAGAGACGGAGAAGGGACGACGCAGTGAAACCAAGTGACGAGGTGGCGGGGAGATTAGCTCAAGGCGCGTGCAGAAGACGGGTTTGGCGCGGGCTGGGGGCTGCCGGCGCTGATTGTGTGTGTTCTGTTGGGCGGCGCAGCCGGGGCGATGGGCGAGGGCGAGGGCGAAAGCGAAGGGCGGTGTAAATGAACGCGAGGGGGCACCAGAAAGATTTTAATGTAACACGCCAAGCCATTACCCGTCGCAGACACCGATCGGCGGGAGTCTGGCGGGGGCGGCGCCTGGGGTCCGCAGCGCGCAAAGGTTGCTCCCCGCGGCGGTCGCAGCCTCACTTCCTGCCCTCTCTCCCCCCCTGCCGCTTTAATATTTGGGGAAACCGCAGTAGGCTCAGGGCGGTGGACGTTTCTTCTTGAAGACTGTTGAACAGTTAGGAGTTGCTCCGGGGCCTATGGAATCCAATGCATCTGTGAATAACTGAATGACACTATGGATAGTGGAAGAAGAAGTCACTGAGGTTAGTCGGATGAGGATTGAGTTGGTTTGACTATGACCGCTTGCCGCCGAGGCAGGATGCTAGTTATAGAAGAATCTGGCTCTCCTAAGATTTTCGTTTAAATAAAGCAATTCGAAGATAAAATCAGAATTGGGTTTTTTTATATCTAATTCAGACAATACGTAACATGGGGAACTATATAATCGTGGTAGTTAACTTGCTACATAGTATCAGATGACTTCTGAGTATAGTAAATGGCGCCTTCTGACTGAATCACGTCGCCTGTGAAAAAATCAATTTTGTACTTCAAACTCGAAATCCAGGCTAGAGGACATTACCAAACAAAAAACAACAACTGAGAGTTGCATTTCTGGCAGTGGTGGAGAATGTATTGTTTCCTCTGCTCTGTGTGAGTTGCGAGGGAATATCGTATCCATATCCGTATTATGCCTATGACTAAATTAGGTTTTATAAGGAAGATTATAATTCGATATACCCCTCATGTATTTACTGATATCAGACCATCATTGTTAATGGACAGGATTATATTTAGAGTGGTCATTTAAGTATTTGAATTGAACTTGCCCTGCGCACGTTTAAAAATATTAAAATTAATCGGAAACGCCTTAATAAATCTAAAAATAAATCATTTAATCTGCTCTTTTATAAACCTGAAATTCCTTCTATTAACCTTCAATAAAAGTGAAGAACGCATGTGGTGGACTGATGGTTAAGACTAATTTCCGGCCCCGCCTTTCGGCCACCTTCGATGTCAACTCTAACCATCGGGGCTCCTTGTCCAGGAACCCTGCCCCGCTCTTCCCCGCAAAATAAGACATCAAAATAATTTTCTGTTCCAAGGTCACAAAGAAAACGTCGAGCGAATGATGTATCTTCGCTGTCTTTTGCTACGCGAGAGTAAGGACGTAATAGAATGGACTCGGGAAGTCATTAACGTTTAACTTCTTCTCTGGGATTTTATATCTTAACCATCCGGTGGTCACCGATAACATATGAGATATCAATGTCATTTTGAGAAAGCTATTAATGAGAAGTAGCAATTTTTCAAGAGAGTATTTACGACGATGAATGTTCAGAAATACATGATTTTTATTTCTTAGATTTATTAAGCGTTCTCGTTATGATACTCTTTTGATTGTAATTCAGTTGAAACAGATTGGGCAGCAAGGTTTCAATTAAATACTTAAAGACCACTGTCTAAAATATTTATTCTTGTTTTCTATATAACAATTGATGGTGGTGGCAATTATCTGTAAATCAGAGGGGTATATCGATAATATCTTCTTATAAAACTAATTTAGATTTCATTATGCCATATATACGTAGTTATTGGAATACGATATAATCCCCTCGCATACATTCCTAAAAGACGCATGATAGTGTACACTCACATTCTTCATCCACTGCAATAATCTTTGACCACACTTCTCGAGTTCTTGTTTTTTATTTTGGTAATGTCCTCTAGCCTGGATTTCGAGTGAAGTGTAACAAATATCTGAATTTTCAAGGCGAACTTTGATTGAAGTCATAGAGAGAGCTCCAGTTTACTGATACTCATGAAGTCATCGCTGATTACTTAAGCATTGGTATACTGTGCAAGTATTATTAAAACACCGCTGTTTTTATAGTTTCTCCTCATGTGCACGTAGTTGTCTCGAAGTTAGAGATATTTGAAAAAACTCCTATCGTATTTAACTTTCTCGAATTGCTATTTTTAAATAAAGATCGGAAGCAAGAAGTTGTCTTCGGAAGGAAAAGATCCCATCAGCTGTATTCACCTTGATATTTCAGTACAAGATCGCAGTTTGTATTTCCATCAGGAGAGTAATACGTCATTGTCGAGCATGTACCGATGCTTCGTAATAAGCTTAGTGTGTGCATACCTTGGGATAGTATGGCTATTACACCTTGTAGGCTCATAAGTTCCGAAATTTGTAATATTCTGGCTTATCTTTCAAGTGTATTTAAAAGGAGCAGCAATTTAAAATCTTTATGACAATAGTAAAAATACAAGTACGTAAGTATATTTGTTTCGCTTTGAACACTAATTTTAAATTGCATACTTATTCCTAATATTATGTACAGCGCTAGCCAAGTCGAGATGGTAAGTGCTCTTGGCTAAGCTCAGAATTACAGCAAAAATCTCGGTACGTAAAGATTCTGCTGATTTTACATCAAAAAGAGTTTTAAAATAACTTGTTTTACTGATGAAGAATGAGTGACTCCTAATCGGTCAGAATTAATAATATCCTTAAAATTTCAGCTCCAATCATGAGTTGGTGTTCAGCAAACAAAACACTCAAATGTTCCGATCAATTACCATACTATGCTAGTGGCACTAGCTATTAATATCATTATTCAATAGAGCTAGACAACAACAGTTCTTTCTAGCGAAAATTCTGCGTGTTCGGCTGCAGCGATTCACAAAACTCTATCTCTCTTAAGAAGCATATGCGTAAGGCGAGTAACTAAATACCTGTCTATTTATACACTATATTAACTCGAAAAACAATTATAGATTTGTTCTAGTAAAACTCACACTGTAAGTATTCAATCATGTGAAACATGAGTGAGTTATTACATAATCGAGAAGAGAGGATGAGAAAATGAATATAGCAGATAGTAAATCTAAATAAAACAACATAGAAAACATCTTTTGAAAACAGTGTTTTTGCTTAGGGCTGCGAGGAGAAAATATAAATTACTGATCGTACATCACATAAGCATCAGACTCGATGAGTATTTCCAAACATATATTCAATTTATCTCAATACGTTATTAGCAATTCATAATTACACATAGAAGACTTTCATTTTAATTAGTTAAACTTTGATCCCATTTCAGTTTTCGTTGAAAAATCATAGTGAGTTCTCTTTTTCAAGCTAGTAGTGTTTTATAATAATGTACTCAAAATACGTGCTTTAAAAACGTTTTTCTGAAATCTACTATATTTTTTCACTCTACGCTACGTCTTCTTTACTCTAGTGGTCACGTTGTCCATGTCTTTTTTCTCGGGATTGTGATATAAGAAATTGAATCAACGGAACGTCAGTGATATTACCTATAACACATGCTTTTCGTCTTTTTTTATTAAATAGTTTCTCTGGCTTTTATAAATTACCTCGTGAAATTTCACTTCTATTACCTTTAACTTCCAGATGATTGTCATTAACTGATGACAATAATATAATAGTTTACTTTTATTCTATTACCAAATGTTTACGATTAAACCACTAACGACAATAACAATAACTTTTTCACTTCAAAAATTCTATCCATTCAGTAATTGAAAGAGACTAGTGTTAGCTCGATGATAAATCTGATAAACAATTATTATCGGTTAAGGAAATTCATGTCATTACATATAAGAATTCTGCTTTTGAATGTGATCTTTTTTATGTCTCAGTTAAATTATTTAACTAAAAATTGGGAAGCACTAATATCGCGGTCAGTCTACATAATATAATGTAATGGAAAGACTCGACGAGATCTGAAACTTGACTAGAAAGTCAATTAATATAAACATCTTAGCAAATGAACCAACTAACATAAATTATTAACGTGGTTTTTCTAAAACTATAAGAATTCCAGATTCAATATAATTAACCAAATTGATGCTTGGATCGCTCGATGACTATTCTTTCGAACAAAATCTAATTCGTAATAAAACAATTTTTAAAGAGCTCACAAATAAGCTAATAGCTAGCCATATGATAGAGAGACACATCTAATATTTATATAAAAAAGAACACTAGAAGACTTACGTAGGGAAATGTAAAATATAACCTAATACGTCACTTATACCCTCCAAAAAAGAACTCCGGTTTTCCGTCCTCCACCCATCTCTCTCATACACGGGAGTAAAAAAAGGGTGCACCCCCGGCAGGTTGACTAGGCTAATGGCGTGTTTTCAAGTACAGACATTAAGACAGAGCGGGCTGCATATTGTATTGCTAGAGCTAAGTAAATTAACAGAGATCAGTGATCACCACATTCAGTTGACATAATTTTGGTTGACAGGCCGCCGTCCTAATATAGTGAATTTAAATATAATATTCGAAATCACCAGCAGCCGCTATTAGAGTGATTCAATACACTCTTATGCTTAAAATACTCACACGTCTTTGATCTATCAAATATGACCCGAAACATTTTACGTACTATGTGAACGAATTGAGCACATGTCCCAATATATCGAGCGAAACAGAGAATGTACATATGGGTACATATTAGTATTTACTACTGCCTTCGCAGCTAGGTGCACGGCATCGCTGTCTACGGAAGAAGAACATGGTCGATCTTCCGTGAGAATGATATAATGGGGTTGTGACAGAGGTCTGCAATGAAATAGTGGACCATGTAATGACGTCTCCCCCCAGTTAGGAAAATACATTTACGGACCGGTTTTAGGCGTTCTATTTGGGATCGGGTGGACGTACATTTGTGCTCTCTAGAGATTTTCGGAGTGCATGCGGGAAACAATGTAATTCTTATGATTGAGAAATTTGTTCGGAAAATGTAGAAAACACTAGAAGTAAAAGTTAAGAAGACAGAATATTACTTGTACGATTGGCACGCAGATTGTGGCCATTAATCAACGCACCGCGCAATATTCTATACAGCTTATTCTAGACCCGTGATTCTTCGTTGTACGATTAATAAAAGGAGGTAACAGTTAAAAAACAAATGTAATAATTGCAGACGCGTATTGGTACATGGAAATTAGCACTTGAACTGAAGTGCTTTACATTCTCTACAACTTAAAGTAGGCATAAGTGAGAGACTCTGTTTCTTTATATCCGATCACCGAGGTTTATTGATCATTTGACGGTTGGTGCTATCATGAAATATACATAATGAGTGGCAAAGTTGTAGGAGAGTTGTTTGTTAGATATAATTACATAATTATAATTCACGCGGCAGTAAGATTTTTTCAGAAAAAATATTGACTGACTGTCAGATTTATTTGTGAGAATTACATATATGTGAAGCTAGTGAGCTAAAATCAGCCCTCGAGTACTTTTTCGCCTATTTAAGGTTTATGTAAATCTCTCACTTTTATAATAACTTCTTTATTAATTAATTAAAACATCTCTAGTCATCATTTTTTAACTTTATTTGATAGCGTAGAACATTTTTTTTTCTTTTATAAGGAATAGTAATTGCCCTCCAAAAACTTCTCCACGTATGTTCACGAAGCACAGGAATTTGAAGCGGGCGTCTTTGTAGTGATATTACACAAAGAAAAACAAACTGATCTTTCAGAAATACAACATGACTTATTCGAAGATATCTTATGAAAACATTTCATTAAAAAATGCATCTTATATATTGGCGTTTCCGAATGTTTTAATAATTTTTTTAAAAATGTTTGTAAAATCAGGCTTTAACGAATACGAGACTCAACATTCTCTTAAGCGTTCGTAGCACCATCCATGCTCAATTTAACAAAAATATTTAACGCCGTATGATATCTTCGAATAAGGTCATGTTGTATTTTCTTGAAAAGATCAGTTTGTTTTTTCTTTGTGTAATATCACTACAAAGACGCCCGCTTCAAATTTCCTGTGCTTCGTGAACATACGTTGAGAAGTTTTTGAGGGCAATTACTATTCTTATAAAAGAAAAAAATGTTCTACGCTATCAAATAAGTTATACAAAAATGATGACTGAGATGTTTTAATTTAGATCTTTAATAAGAGAAGTTGTGGTGTAAATAGTATTACATAACCTAAAGGCGAAAAAGTACGGGCTGTTTTAGCTCCACTAGTTTACATTTGTATCAATAACGTTCATTCATTTTTTTGATAAAATCTACCTTATAATTTGAAGACAAAAACCTTCTTGGATAATATGTATATTTCAGAAGCACTGTCAATGACAAATGTATCTGAAGAATTCTATATTTCCTAATTTTAGTTGTGAGTGGAGCTCATTAATGCATTATGTACTAATCCTCTGCATTATATTTTGTTTTTAATTTTACGTTTTAATTTACAATCCAATAACCTGGTCTAGAATAATGCTTTATGCTCGTCTATTAAGCTGTGTCAATCGTATATTCTTTTCGTATTTACGTAGTTTTTAACGACAATCTCATCATAAGTATTATTGTTTCCTGCAGTCACGAAGTCTATTGAAGAAACTGTCTTTCCGCAAAACAACGCCAAGGGTCGTAATTATTTCCTAACTGGGAGACTGTCATTACGGATATTCATTGAACCGGCAACCATTCATTCGAGCCCATTTCTTTCACCTTGACAGCTTTCTGCACCGGCTGTCGAGGCAGAAATATGAAGTACGCCATGGCGGTTCTTGTTCGCTATATTGGGACATGCTAATTCGTCCAACGTTAATTTCGGGCATTGCATGCAAGAGTGTATTTATAAAGTGTATTGACATTATAGAGGTGCTGGGTTATTTGAATATGTTAATTCACGTATATTAGGACGGCGTGCACCAATTAGTCAACTGGAATGTGTTGACTTATAATTACTAGGCAGCATCAATATGCGCCCGCTTTCTATGCGACTGACACGCGCCTGCCTGCCCTGCCGCCTACGTAGAGGCGACGGGTATTTTGAATGAGGACATGAGTGATTTACGTCCTACGTAGTCTTCTATTTTTTTATGATGGCTCATCATATGTCTACATAGCGTTTTTGTGTGTTTTAAAATGGTTTTACGAATAATGTTTGTTTAAGATTGATCATCACATCCGAAGACAAATGGGTTAATTATATCATCTGGAACAGTTTTAGTTTTTGGACAGTAAAATTAGTTAGTTGGTTTGCTAAGTTGGTTTTATGTCTTCTGTAATTTCAGATCTCGTCGAGTCTTTCCAGTTACATTAATTTTTAGAGGCGCATTATGTTTCCTTTTAGTATTATTTTAATGAAGAAAGATACACAAAAGAGAAGGTATATGATGAAGGGTTTCTGAACGATTTAATGTGTTATCAGATTATCACGAGGAACCCTGCGTCTTCAAAACTGAAGGATAAATTTTGAAGTAAATTATTGTTATTGTCTTTATGGTTTAGTGAATGTAATAATAAAGAATATATTTATTTCCATCATTAATTCCCTATTAGAAAGTGATATTTCACGAGTAAATTAATAAAAGCAGAAAACTATTTAATAAAAAAGACGAAAAAGCATGTGTATAGTAATTTTCACTGATTTCTTGATTCAATTTCTTAATATCACATCCTCGTGAAATGAATATGTACAAGACACGAGAGTAAAGAAGACAGGAGAGAAAAAAGTATTCAGAACGTTTTTAAGCACTTATTTAGTAATTATAAAAACCAGGTTTTAAAATAACTCACATTTCAAGAAACGAGAAGGATCATTAACTAATTAAATGATCTTTTTTAAATAATTGCAATAACGTTGTATTTGAAAATGTTTGAAATCTCATCATTTGATGTTTGTGATGTACGATCATAATTTATTTTCCCGCAGCCCTGCTAAAACTGTTTTCAAAAGATTTCACTGTTGTTTTAATTTTACTATCTGGCTACATTATTCTCTCATCTCTTCTCGTATGTAAAACTCACCATTTCACATTGATTGAATACTTACAGTGTGAGTTTTCACAGAACAATATATTGTTTTCATTAATTTAGTATTAAACAGGAAACGTATTACTTTCTCGCCTTACGATTGCTTCTTAAGAAGAAAAAGTTATGTAATCGTGCGCCAGAACACGACGAATTTTCGCTAGAAAAACTGTTGTTGTCTAGCTCTATTTGAATAATGTATAATAGCTAGTGCACTAGCATAGAGGTAATTGATCGGAACATTTGATGTGTTTTTTGCTGATACACAACTCAGATTGGCTGAAGTTTTAATGAATTATTTCTGACGATTGGTCACTCATCTCATCAGTAAAACAGTTATTAAAACTTCTTTTTGATGTAAACGCAAGAATCTTTACGTATCGATATTTGCTGTATCTGTTGCAGCATACCTCGGGTAGCGCTGTAAAAATATTAGAAATATGAATTTAAATTTTTCAAAGGACAAATATAATTACCGTATTGTTTATACTTTTGTCTAGATACTTATACCTTGAGATAAGCGATAAATTCGGAACTTATGAGCTACAAGGGAATAGCAGTACTATCCCAAGTATGCCGTATAGTTCTGAAGCATCGGCTGGCTCACAATGACGTTTCTCTCCTGTGGAATCCAATGCATCTTGATACTGAATGAAGTGAATCAGCTGATGGACTTTCCCGAGAAGAATCTGCTTCTAGTTTTCTTAAAAAAGCAATCCGAAGATAAATCGAAGGGTTTTTTATATCTAATTCAGACAACTACGTAACATGGGAAACTATAAAACCGTGTTAAGTAGACTTGCTACATAGTATCAGATGACTTCTGAGTATAGTAATGGCGCCTCTGACTGATCAAGTCGCCTGTGAAAATCAGATTTTGTACTTCAAACTCGAAATCCAGGCTAGAGGACATTACCAAAAAAAACTGAGAGTGCAAATTTTGCAGTGGTGAGGATGTATTGCATTCTCTGCTCTTGTGAGTTGCGAGGGAATATCGTATCGAATATCGTATTATGCTATGACTAAATTAGTTTTATAAGGAAGATATAATCGATATACCCATCCTGTATTTACTGATATTCACACCTCATTGTAATGAACAAGATTATATTTAGACGTGGTCATTTAAGTATTTTGAATTGAACTTGCCTGCCACGTTTAAAATATTAAAAATTAATGGAAACGCTTAATAAATCTAAGAAATAAATCATTTAATTCTGCTCTTTTATACCTTGAAAATCCTTCTATTAAACCTTCAAAAAAGTGAAGAACCAATGTGGTGGCACCGGATGGTTAAGATAAATCCCAGAGAAAAGTTAAACGTTAAACTTCCCATCCATTTCTATACGTCGTACAGAAGCAGCAAGATACATCATCGCGATGTTCTTTGTGACCTTGTGAACAGGAAATTATTTTTATTTTTATTTTCTTGTAATATCTTGCATTGCCTTTTCAATTGTCCTAGTTGATATTTGAATAGATTGTTCGTTAAGTGTCTTTTACACTTTCTCCAGTAGATGATATCCTGGAGGATTTAGAAAGGGTTGAAAACCGTCTTGTTAAACGTTTTAGTTTCATTACTTGTTGTGTTCATACATGGAAGAGAATTCTTTATTAAGGACAGCATTAATGTCTCTATTAGCGTATTCTATAGCTAATGAAGTATGTTTGTAACGTGTACTATAAGTTGAAATTACTAACTTCCTCTGCACACAATGCCTTACGATACATGAACAGCACAAAAATAGTAAGACACTCTACGAAAAACTGTTATATTAACCCTGCTCATTTAAACAACTGCTATTTACTTACAATTGACTCAGATTCTCAATAGAGCATCTAAAAACAGAGCCGTTTTGTACGATCATCCTTTAATTCAGGTTTCACTGTATTCATGTACTACCCTCTCATAAACATGGTTAAATAATTGAAGTTGTAAGAATTAAGTTTTCTGCTGTTGAATTAAGACACGTAGTCCTATCGTAAGTATTTATTTGAACAAGAAGCTTTTTCAAACTCATCAAGACCATCGTCAGTATTGTAAACAAGAAATATTTTAGAAACTGATAAAAACAAAACTCAAGATTTTAATTTCACAGAATAAATTCATTTTTTAAATTAATTTAACCAGATCAGTGGAATTACCACTTTACAGGTGAGTATTAGCTTTTATGTATTAATTAAAATCAATAGTGACTCGAAGTTACTAGAACTGTACATTAGCGCTCTATCATTCCCTATTTCAGATCGAGGACATCCCCACTGGGTACCTCTAGGATGTCGATTGCTGTTAATTGTGTGAAATTGAATGTGACAAGAAAGTAAGCAATATTTAGAGAGAGTTGTGGCACAAACATTTCTCTAGATAATGGGAGGCGTAACAGATCCTTTGAGATACGCGATTTAATTCTTGTAGGAGCTGGTTTTCCCGAGGTTAAATGGTTGGTGCAAGGGGCAGTTTGGAGGTTAGAAAATAATTTCACGGCAGTAAGGAAATGTAATTTGTAATTGGTTCTATGTCTAATTTCCTTTGTAGTTGTCTATTGGTTATACACACAGGTCATTGATAATTGTACGAATAAATGTAGGATACACACTATAAGCAGGTCTATTTTATCATGAAATAAAACGAATGTAAAAAAGTAAATTATTAACATAATAATATGAAAAAGCTTGGGCTTTTTGATCTGGGGGAACATGGAGAGCGGAACGTAACCATCCAATTGTTGTCCATTATAAGACTGTTTGGGTAATACTGGGCTTAAGAGTGTGGACTTGCCTTGTGCAATACTGCACAATTAAGGTGATTCGACTTTTAAATGTACCTCAAATGATGTGCGAAATAATAATTTCTTCCAAAAAAGTATAATTGTTGAGTTCATGGCTCATGGTGGCAATAAATGAAACTAGATGTCCGGAAAGTAAATTATCGCTGTTGTACAACCCACCATCGCCCCATAGTAGTTTGTGGGTTCGAAGGGCAATTATCATTCCTGAACGCAATTTCGGAAACTGAAAGCGTGATCATAATTTAATAGATTACGACATAAAAAATACAAGCAACAACAACTACATCTAAATTAGGATCCTGTTAACGTGTTCTCAGCTACCGGAAAAAAATCTTCAGCTTAAGCATTATTACGAAGACGTGATAACCTGGGCGTGCCTGCATAAAACAAAGATAATTTGAAATCTAATTCTTTTGAATCTTTCGGAATCAAGAAGTAATGGAGCTCAAACAGTGGCAGTGCGCGTTGAAATTGCACGAGCAGTTTATCAATGGGCCTTTTAGGCCCGTGCCTAAGGACCGAAATTTTGAGAGAGTTCAATGTGCATTTCTCTATTGAACTCTACTGTAAAATTTTCATCTTGAACTAGTCATTACATAAAATTTTAATTTTTCAGCTAGGTTAATTGGAAATCCATTTGGGAAATCCATAGAAAGTATATTAATTTACTTAAAACTAGTTGATTTTTATTTTTTTAAAGACCATTGAATACCGATATGAACAACATTGTATGTTAGTATGTTGGTAGGCTTATAAGTCATTACAAAAACTTACTTGTTCTGACATTTCAATTCCTGGTATTTTGTACTTTCTCGCTTTAGAAATTCTTCTTAAGGAGAGCAAGTTATTGTTATTTCAATGTCCATTTATTACAAATATTAACTACTTTTACTGCGGGATGTGGCGAAACCAGATGTCATTAAGTTTTTACAAATCATATCCAACGATACTTTTGGAATCAGGGTGACCTCACTATTGCATCAGATCTCCGGAAACGAGACAATTTGGTAAGGCTGAGGGGAGTAAACGTGAAGGACACATGCTGAAGTAATTAATTCAATATTTTCATGCGTAATTACTACGTGCCATCTTGTTTACTATTATAATAATAGATAAAAATTCTAATTATTATTTTATGTAAAATAAAATAATATTATTTTATGTAAAATAAAATATTATTTTATGTAAAATAAAATATTATTTTATGTAAAATAAAATAATAGTGCGAATAAAAGAAAATTTAAAAATGAGGGTTCGTTGTTATCACGGCCTAGCGCCCGGGTAATTTGGAACGACGCTGCTGGTAGAGGCGAGGCGCTTCCATGCATAAGAGAGAGCCGCGCTGCGGCAGCGCGGCGCGCCGGGGCGTCGCACCGCCGATTGGGGTCTTCCGGCGCGCGGCGGGGGCGCGGCCCGAGGCGGAGGGGTCGCTGCGGCGCGGCCTCGGCGCCAGGTGAAGTCCCCGGGCCGCAGATTGATAGCGCGGCATTAACGCGCAATCGCCTTCTATAAATCGTGGCGGCGGCGGTGGCGGCGGCGCTTTGCCATCTCGCACCTCCTCCTCCTCGGGGGGGGGGGGG
>BOPP01000059.1:5960268-5971229 GCA_017312745.1 Gryllus bimaculatus
TTCAGTTTCCGAAAACGGGCAACCGCCGAGAAAAACTCGTCTACACGAGAACGGTCGGCCTAACGTACACAAATCTCTTGATCTGCCTTCGTAACACAGAATTGGATAGTGGAGGAAAAATAGACAAAGGTTGGTATTGGGACCCAGGAATTCCGTTCTTAGATCCAAATGGAAAAAGTCATACCAATATTGAATTATTTGAGCTTATGCTATCGAGTTATATTCACATTCCTTCCTATCCAAGTATGAACACGCAATTGTAAAACACGCAATGAAGTTAATAGAATTATGACGCATTTTTTACGCAAAATTTAGTATTTGAAAAGTATGCAGCTCTAAATTTAAATCTCTAAACAATTTCCAACCTTCATCAGAATTTCAATAAATATTTCTGGGCGTTACTGAAAAGCGCGTACGTTGCTATGGTTCTCTCTTTATATGCAATTATTACTTTCAGTAGTTCAGTTTTAGTTGCACAATATTAGTGCATACCCAGAGTAGCAAGTGATTTACACTAAACGCAAAATCATAAGATTTAACACAGAATAACATATTTTTGCGGCTTTTTCATGGTAAATAAGGTGTTTGCATGATTAGCTTAGAACTGCTTCAAAAATGTTTATATTTATTTTTGAATTTCTGACGCACACATTTCATATATATTAGAAAAACGCTTCTTTATATATTTTCGTGTGTACGTTTTTACGGTGGAATGATCTAAGAGACATATTAGTTATGAACTCAAAATACTTGCTCATATGTGGAAATAAGAGGACTGAATATATAGATCTTCTGTCACCACATGCATCTTAAACGTGAGACATAAAAATAGTTCGGTTACAGCATTCAAATATAAGATGATGAACGGTATTATAATAATCTCTAATCTCAAAATGTCGCTCTTCTTCCTTCAATGCTAAATAAGAAGGCAGGAATCTTCGTGGGACCACAGATACGCAACGTAATTAGAAAAAGATAGAAAGCGACTTAGATGAAGTGGAAAATTGAGAGGAAAGACTGGATTTGACCAGGGATTATCAAGAAATATAATACAATGCTTCAATGAAAACCCTAAATATTGTAAGTATTTTGGTGAAAGATTTTGCTGCTAGCTATGATAATTTAGATTGTCAATGAGATCTAAGCTCCGTTTCCTTCTTCGCCATCTGAAAATGCCGTTTCATATCTTTCTAGCGAAATAGCATAAAAGCATTTCACTCAAGGGCATGAAACAAGATGTAGAAAAGACGTCCATCAGAATATATACAAACTGCTGACAATTGTCAGCATTACTGGTCTTTTAAGAAGAAGATAATATGTAGTTAGCAACGTCATGAGATCTCTTACGAAGATAACGCATCTGCAGGGTAATGAAGTGGCATTTGAGCTTGAATTGCGTTGAACTTCATTAAGAGGTCGAAAATCAATCTCGTAAGTTGACTAATAAACTAACCTATTGTTGGATTCCTTTTTATTAAACGCAGATCGACTTTTTATGTAGCTTCCTTTCCTAAACTTCACCGTAAGCTTATTATAGCGATTCCAGTCAAAGAAATTCTATAATTCTCTAAGTGAATGGCATCAAAATCGTTTCTTCAGAATCGTAATGAGGTTGGGCAAAAGTTAGCATTAAAATCACCCATATCAAACAAACCAGTGAGTAAAAAAATTGAGTTAGAAACTCGTGTAGGCATTGAACGCTTTTACCAGCCACAGAAAAATGGCGGTTTAACATATTTTCAAGCATGAATGGATATCACTGTTATGATTTAATCAGATATCTGGACCATTCATCTGACTCCAAGAATCGTTATCATCCTCCATTCTCCTAAAATGGAAATCCACACACACACACACACACATACTACACAGGTAGAACGCTTCCCAACACAATTGGGCAAGGAGGAAGGGGGAGCAGTAAAAGGTGCGCGAAATCCATTCGTGCCCGAGGTTCATAAAGGGCACGTGGAGCACGCTTCCATTAATCAAATTCAATACCATTGCGAGTGAGTGACACTCTCTTGACCAATCGCACGAAACGAGGCCTGAGCGTTTAACGCCCATCACTTCAGCGGACAGCCAATGCCGAAACCCCGCACACACGCTCACACGGGGCGCACGTAAACCGACGCACGCAGCACGTCGTCGCGGCGAGCGACGCCGCGCACGCTCGCTCGCGAGACAGGCGCAAAACTCCACTACGCCACAGAGGACAATGTAAAAACCAAAGCAAACACCGTGAGGGGGGGAGTGCACAAAGGGGCTCGCGCTAGGCGCACGCCGACCGGAACGCGGCGGCGCTCGCAATATATTTTAGCTGAGCCAGAAAGGAGAGTAAACGGCCGTACGCAGCAGGTGTAGAAAATATGACTAGAAATTTACACCTTTCGACGCGCGCGCCAGCGTTCTCGTCGTAATCGGAAATAGAGTTTAAATGCCGAGGAACGCATCTCAGAGCGCGTACGCGCGCGGTATGGAGAGTCACGAGACCCATTAGTCGCGCATGAAAAATGGCCAACTAACGCGGCACTAACAGCGTAGCTTGGCGGCATTAAAATCGGGTTAGCGCGCCCCGCTAAATAAAGTAACGAGTCAAAAAACTCGCACGATAAAAAAAATAATGTCACGGCGATGTGTTACTTTGTCGTAAGACTTTTGGTGTCGACAGCATCATTTATACGAAAAGTGCAAGTGCAATGAGAAGCGCCAAATTTCACGCATTGTAATGAAAGCTATTAACCGCCTATCATCGGCCTTTGATTAGAAAAAAAATAAAAAAAAATAAGTCTTTTGGAACTTTTGGCATATTTCATTATTCTTGGGGAGTGATGCACGTACAAACTGAATGCATTAATGTTCTTTGGCTGATTAAGAGAAAAGAGAAGCAGCGTTTATAATTTAATACATTACATTGAATAAAATTCGAATATTCAACGATCCCACAAAAATGTTAAGGGGCAAACCCTGCATTAATAGAAACGGCGAATCTATACGCTTCAACTGAATGGCTCACGTCAATTCTCGACACGCGCACCACAAACCGTCAGCAGAAAGAGAAGAACGCAGTGCTTCTTCCCGACGGACAACTCTGGCTGCGGAACAGGACGAATGTTCCACTCCGTCCGATACATCTCAATAGGCAGCGCGTGCGCGAGCAGGATGCGGCGATCGCGGGCGCGCGAGGCGTGAGAAGTAGCGCGAGAGGAAGATCAAGGGGAGGGGAAGTATGGATGGCACGGCAGAGGGGGAGGGGGAGCGAGGACGACAGCACACGCGCCGAGGCCACGACCGCGCGAGCGAGCGAGGCGAGCGAAGCGAGCATGATGCTGCGCAGGCGAGGGACTTTGAAAGGTTCGATCCCCCAAGGACTGGGCTTGAATTAGTAATAGGGCACCAGGCACAGAACCCCGAGAACGCGCCCTCCTGCCATCCCTCATGTTCCTCCTGATCCCGGCGACGTCCGGCCTCCAGCTTCCTTCCTCGCGCTCGTGCCGCCCCGCTGCACTTTCCCCACCATTCCGTGCCTGCTGAAATATTCAGCGCAAGTCAAACATGTCGCTTATTTGATAATATAACAAAGAAACCAAAACTCCACATTCCGGATTTATAATATTTTAGCAACCTCCCGTCGGCGGGCGGGAGCGCGGTGGCCGACAATATGAAAAGACTTCGCCCGCTCCGCCACGAGCGCACGTGTGCGGATCAGCTGGTACATATGTCGGCACGAGCTTTCTTCGGCGTCCGCGGACGCCCGCCTACCCCTCTCGCTCGCCGACGTACTATACGGCCCAATCTAGCCATTTAAACGTACATGACGGACCGAGTTTCTGAAGATACTATTTCGGGAGTCCCAAAACGAGGCGCGGGGGACTCCGTCAACTATTCGTGCGATCACTTCAGCTGCACAGCTCTTTACATTTAGCAAAACGACTGGCGGTCGTCGCCAGAAGAGGCACAGCCCAGAGAGAGGAGAGAGAGAGACAAAGACTCCTGATGGCAGGCGGGAGGGGGGGGGAGGGGCGAGTGCGACCGCCACACGCGAAAGCAACGTTCCTGCCAGGCGCAGCACACCACTCGCTCAAAACGCTGCAATATATTCACGTTGCCGTATGTGAAGAAAGTAAGTCGCCAATTTGGAAAATGAAAGAGTAATTTCACCAACTGCAAGCCGCTGTCGCGTCGGGACGCCAGGGGGGTTGCGGGGAGCAGGCCCGCGAGGGGGAAGGGAGACGGGGCGAGCGAGGGTGGGGCGATGGGGAAGGGGGAGGGGCGGGGGCGGCGGAGAGGAGTAGGCAAAACGAATACGACGCCGCAGCGGCGGCTTAAAATACGGCACGCGACTTCAAAAGGCTCTGGTCCAGTTACAATTACGTCGGCGCTACAGATAAAACTCCCAGCTAAGAGAGAAGATCATCTTGAAAGCGGCGCCGAATATGTACAGTGATCCGCACCGGCGCGTGGCGGGGCGGGCGAAGTCTTTTCATATGTCGGCCACCGCGCTCCGCCCGCGACGGGAGGTTGCTAAAATATTAAATCCGGAATGGAGTTTTGGTTCTTTGTTATATATAAGGGACATGTTTGACTTGGGTGAATATTTCAGAGGCACGAATTGGGGAAGTGCGCGGGCGGACGAGCGGGAGGGAAGCTGGAGGGCGGCGTCGCGGATCAGGAGGGAAATGAGGGATGGAGGAGGGCGCGTTCTCCGGGGTTTGTGCTTTGCTATTACTAATTCCAAGCAGTCCTTGGGGGATCGAACCTTTCAAGTCCCTCGCCTGCGCGCTCGCTCGCTCGCTCGCTCGCTCGCGCGGTCGTGGCCTCGGGCGCGTGCTGTCGTCTCGCTCCTCCTCCCCCTCCCCCTCCTGCCACCCCTACTTCCCCTCCCTGATCTTCTCTCGCGCTGACTTCTCCGCCTCGCGCGCCCGCGATCGCGGCCTGCCTCGCGCACCGCGCTGCTTTGAGATGTATCGGACGGAGTGGAACATTCGTCCTGTTCCGCAGCCAGGGTTGTCCGTCGGGAAAAAGCCACTGCGTTCTCTCTTTCTGCTGGACGCGTTTGCGCGTGTCGGGAATTGAACGTGAAGCATTCGTTGAAGCGTATAGATTCGCGTTTCTTATGGCAGGGTTTGCCTTAACATTTTTGTGTGATCGTGAATATTTCGAATTTTATTCAAATGTAATGTTAATGCATTTCAGTTTTTACGTGACACTCCAGAATAATGAAATATGCAAAAGTTTCCAAAAGACTTTTAATCAAAGCGATGATAGCGTTAATAGCTTTCATTACAATGCGTAATATGGCGCTTCTCATTGCACTTGCACTTTTCGTATAAATGATGCTCGACACAAAAGTCTTACGACAAAGTAACACATCGCGTGACATTTTTTTTTATCGTGCGAGTTTTTGACTCGTTATTTATTTAGCGGGGCGCAGCTAACCCGATTTTAATGCCGCAAGTACGTTTTAGTGCGCCGTTAGTTGGCCATTTTCATGCGCGACTAATGGGTCTCGTGACTCTCCATACCGCGCGCGTACGCGTTCTGAGATGCGTCCCCGGGCATTTAAACTCTATTTCCATTACGACCGAGAACGCTGGCGGGGCCGCGTCGAAATTGTAAATTTCAGTATATTTACACCTGCGGTACGGCGTTTTACTCTCCTTTCGGCAGTAAAATATTTGCGAGCGCCGCCGCGTTCGCGGGTCGGCGTGCGCTAGCGCGAGCCCTTTGTTGCCCTCCCCCCTCGCGTGTTTGCTTGTTTTTATGTCCTGGCGAGTGGAGTTTTGCGCCTGTCCTCGAGCGAGCGTGCGCGCGCGCGCGCGACGACCGTGTGCGTGCGTCGGTTTACGTGCGCCCCGTGTGCGTGTGTGGGTGCGCATTGGCGCGCTGAAGCGAGGGCTAAACGCCAGGCCGTCGTGCGATTTTCAAGAGGGGCACTCACTGGCGGTAATTTATTAATGAAGCGCTCCACGTGCCCTTTATGAACCTCGGGCACGAATGGATTCGCGCACCTTTTCTGCTCCCCCTTCCTCCCTTGCCAATTGTGTTGGGAAAGGTTCTACCTGTGTGTATGTGTGTGTGTGTGTGTGTGGATTTCCATTTTAGGAGAATGGAGGATGATAACGATTCTTGGAGTCAGATGAATGGTCCAGATATCTGATTAAATCATAACATGTTATCCATTCATGTTGAAATATGTTAACCTCCATTTTTTCTGTGGCTGTAAAGCTTCAATGCCTACACGAGTTTCTAAATTCAATTTTTTTACTCACTTTTTTGTTGATATGGGTGATTTTAATGTACTTTTGCAACCTCATTACGATTCTGAAGAACGATTTTATGCATCACTTAGAGATATTATAGAATTTCTTGACTGAATCTATAATATATTTAACGGTGAAGTTTAGGAAAGGAAGTACATAAAAAGTATCTGCGTTTAATAAAAGGAATCCAGACAATAGGTTAGTTTATTAGTCAACTTACGAGATTGATTTCGACCTTTAATGAGTTCAACGCAATTCAAAGTCAAATGCACTTCATTACCCTGCAGATGCGTTATCTTCGAAGAGATCTCATACGTTGTAACTACATATTATCTCTCTTAAAAGACCAGTAATAGTGAGCAATTGTCACAGTTTTATATATTCTGATGACGCTTTTCTACATCTTTCATGCCCTGGTGAAAATGCTCTTTATATATTTCGCTAGAAAGATATGAAACGATTTCAGATGGCGAAGAAGGAAAGGGAGCTTAATGCTCATACAATCTAAATTATTCATAGCTATCAGAAAATCTTTCACAAAATACTTCAAATTTAGGGTTTTCATGAAGATTGTATTATTTTCTTGAATCCTGTCAAATCCAGTCTTTCCTCTCAATTTCTCCAATTCTCTAAGCGTTCTTCTTTCATTACGTTGCGTATCTGTGGTCCACGAAGATTCCTGCTTCTTATTTAGCTTGAAGGGGACATTTTGGGATAGATTATTTAAACCGTTCATCATCTTTATTGAATGCTGTAACGAACTATTTTATGTCCTCACGTTTAAGATGATGTGGTGACAGAATAATCTAATTTCAGTCCATCTTTCCGCAACTGGCAGTTTTTGAGTTCTCTTATGTCTCTTAGATCTTCCACCGTAGACGTTACACACGAAATATAAAAGAAGCGTTTTTCATAATTATAGAAAACATGTGGGAATTCAAATAAATATAACATTTTTGTAAGCAGTTCTAAGTAATCATTCAAACACTTATTTACATGAAAAGCCGCAAAAATATGTTATTCTGTGTTACTATTGATTTTGGATAGTGTAATCACTTGATTGTTTATGTAATTTGTGCTAAAACTGACTACTGAAAAGTAATAATTGCATATAAAGAGAGAACCATAGCAACGTACGTTTTCGTAACGTAATTTATGAATTCTGATGAATTGAATTGTTTGGTTTAAATTTAGAGCTGATACTTTTCAATACTAAATTTGGCGTCAATAAATGCGTCATAATTCGTATTACTTCATTAGCGTGTTTTACAATTCGTTTTCATCTTGGATAGGAAGGATGTGAATTAACTCGATAGCATAAGCTCAAATAATTCTATTTGGTATGACTTTTTCATTTGGATCTAAGAACGGCTTGGCAATACCAACCTTTGTCTATTTTTCTCCACTATCATCTGTGTTACGAAGGCAGTCAGAGATTGTGACGTTAGGCCGACGTTCTCGTGGTAGAACCGAGTTTTCTCGGCGTTTGGTTTTCGGAAACTGAACTCCTCACTATCTCTGTTCATTCGTCGTCAAAGCAGCCTGCAGCGGAATGCAACAGCGTTTTCCGGGCGCCGGCGCGCGCCCAACACGCCACGCTGCTGTATGCTACGCCATCCGACGTCCCACCGCGGTTCGATCCCGGTGCCGCCCCCCATGCTGGCCCCCCTTCAACTCCCCGCCTCTTCACGCCCCCCGCCGCTTCCCGTCCGTCGCCGCCAGCCCTTCCGCCTCACCTGCCCGCCTCATCCTCCCGATCCCGTCCCATCCCGCACCTCGTCAACCCGACTCGTCTCTGCTCGTCCGTCCCGTCCTGCCTCAGTCCCCCTCCCAAATCCCGTCCCGTCGCACCTCTACACCACACCTGCCTCGCCCCCCGCTCCGGCCCGCGTCTCTCCTCGCGTCGCCGCGCGTCCCCGGCAAATTAAACGGCACTTACTGCGCTTTGTCGCGGCGGCGCGCCGGCGCCAGGTGCGAGTTCGCGCGCCTAATAATAGAGTTATCGGAACCCGCGGGCGCGCGCTCTGCCGGCACTCTGCAGCCGGAGCCACCGAGCGGCGTGGAGGGCGGCGGCGGCAGCGGCGCTCCGAGACGCCGGGAGGTGTCTGTCGGCGACGGGTTCACCGCAGCCGAACTTGATCTAAACAACAACACAACAACAAGTACGTCGACGACGACGACGACGATGAGGACGACTGCCACCGCTCCCGCCGCAACGCAACGGCGGTAAGTTGGGGAGCGCCCCCGGTTCTCGTTTCGGCGGTGGCGAAGGAAAGGGGGAGCGGGAGGGGGCGAGGCGGGCGCAGTCCGTGCCCCTAAGTTAGGGAACTCGCGTTCGGCGGTGGCTGGGCTCGCACTCGCGTTCTCGCCCCGAGCACCGTTTGATTCGATTGTAATGCTTCGGTGCTTTATTTTGTATTGGACATAGTGTTGTGTTTTGACAGGTTTTTTTCTCGCCTTCGTGTTTTCGTAATTTATAGTACGTACTAGTATATACATATTTTCTTATTTTATAATTGTTTGTACACATAATACCTAATTTAGAGTCCTTGTCAAATTGAAACTGTAGAAATCGTTTTTGAAATGTCCCAAGAGGTAGGCAGTAAAATGTTGATCAGGTGTGATAAATACCTCTGATTCATTCTTTTCTTTTTACTGAACAGAAACTCTGGTGGACCTGTGCACAGAATCACATGCCAGTAAATGGCAGTTGAAAGTTTGAAAAATCATTAGCCATTTAAAGATCACTAGCAATTAAGTTTTTGACAAGATCATATCTATAATATCTATCAAGTCTATAATGTCATGCAGCAGGTATATTTTCTATCTTCAAGTTAATGGTAATGTGACGCTGTGACCTGATTTTTTAGATTTTGGCTGTCCACATTTATTTGATGCCATTAACCATACACAGCACTTCTCCCCCTAGTATATCACAGTTTTTATCTGTTTTTTACATTAAATAAATCATAAATTTATCAATATTTTGTTACTTATGTGTTATGGTACTACTTCTCCCTGTTGAGATGGTTATCGCATTTGTGGGTCCTTTAGCTCTTTAGTTGCATATGCGTTAGGAACAAATGATGCAATGGAGTTGTAGGCTTCCGCGGCCAGAGTCATATGCAAGATCTTGGCTGTCGGGGCAACACAGCTTTCGACGCGGCGTCACCTGGACAGTCAAGATCATGCAAGTTATGCAATAGCACCGGATACAGTATTATTTTCGGAATTTTTTTTGAAGAATCATCGGAGCTTTGAGATATTTTGTTGTTTTTTCCTTAATGTGTATCAATATTTTTTGTCGGTACTGATATTGACGAAATATTTTCTTTTAGCTTCAGGTCGAATCATTCTTTTTGATTAGTAATTATTGTTATATATCTCAAGTTTTTATAATATTGCTTATTGGTTCTTTCACTGCACACTAAATAATATTTCTTATACAAGTAACAGTATTCGGAACTTTTCTGATAAATTTAACGATGTCAATGAATAGTGTATACGGTGGCTTCATGACGTTTTTTTAACGTTGTGCAATTATTATTGATTTGTAAAGGCTAAATATGAAGATAAATTTGATATGTCGATGTTTTTTATTTTTGTTAATATAATCCACAATTTGTTTTTGTCTTTAGAGTGCCACTGAGTCAGCTCTATGAAATCTGCGAAAAGGTTTCAATCAAATGAATTTCTGTCAATATAGATTATCTTTTTTAAAATGATATTGAAGTTACACCGATACATCGCTATAAATTAAGCTGCAATTTTCATTCTGTAATTAAAATTCAGGTCAACCACGGATTATCGTGGAATGATTACTACTGGTTTATTTTAATGAAGAAAATAATTATATAACAATATTCTTGTACACATTCGTCCAGAATTATTTAGCATTGTAAAAAATGAGTTTTTTTAAAAATATGTATTCCTAAAATTACTTTGTGAATGCTTTTAGTGGAATACAAGTACACAACTTTAAACATAATGGTCTAGTAAATCTCTTGCATTTCAATGTGAGCCTACGCAAGTGAGAAATTAGGAGGGGGAGATTTCAAACGAAATCTCGTAACTTCAGTTAATGTAATTCATACAATATACGTATGTCTCTGGTACTCTTAACTTTAGGCAATAATCTTCACTTTCGTTTCAAGCATGTCACAAAGTAGGAAAATGTTTACAAGAGACATTTAAGAACTGTCCTAATGTTCATGGTTGAAGTAATAATGATCTTGTTCTTGCTTTGCATGTTTGCAATGCATTACTTCCGTAAACCCTCTTTTACATTTTTTCCAGTACCTAGGTCAGTGCTTTTTAATACGCGACGCTTGAGCCCATGTCTTTGAGTAGGGAACTGCAAGCGCGACTTGGAACAGCGTAGCGTTGGCGAGACGTGCGAGTGGAAGAGCCAGGGAAGAGGGCGCTGGAGGCCGTGGGGGAACCGAGAGCCTGGAAGGGACCGTGCCCTTGGCGCACACCCTCTCACGCCCTCTTGCCCGGCGCTGCTCGCGGACCCGCGCTGGCCGGCGCCCTCGCCGCCCCGGTCCTCCCCCGCGCTGCTCGCGTGTTGTTTCCGGAACCTCCATCTTTCGTTTCGCGGGCACCAGGGGCTGCGGGTTTGTCAACACACCGGCCCCGTGCCCCCTCCAATGAAGCGCCGGCTTCTCTGGGAGGCACGGCGCGGCGGCGTCCGCCGGGCCC
>BOPP01000059.1:5971253-5995199 GCA_017312745.1 Gryllus bimaculatus
AAACAGGTAAACACCTCCACCTGCTCTCTCTTGCCGGGGGCAAACACCAAGCACTGGCCCGCGCGGCGACGCGTCGTGGCCGCTCCTCAAATCCTGATAAAAGGCCGCGCGCCCGTTGCCCCGCCCCGCCCCGCCCCGCCTCTTTCCGCTGCAGCACTGCGCCCGCCCCTGCCAGCACCGGGTCCTCGCCGTGCAGCGCTGTCCCCTGAGGACTGCGGTCGCCGCCTGGTCTCCTCTCCCTTAGCCCGAGTTCAAAGCTTTCTTGCCGGGCGCCTCCAGATCCCTCTGTTCACGGGCGGGCGTGAGCTTTTGCTTTGCGCGACATGTTGGCGCGAAGCACATCTAATTTCAGCATGATATTTAATGTATGGATTATGACTAGTGGTTCTTAAATGGAATTCAAATGGTTTTAGAATGGATATTGTGCTTTTGGGTTCCTCATGCTCGTGAGGGAATGCTGACTCAGAGTTCATTTTCCATCATGGTTATTATTGATAAAAATAGAACTGATTTTATTTTATGCTTATTCGAGGTAAAATGTTTGTGGGAGTTAGTTCTTCAGAGGCCCAATGTGAATCGCCTGATTTTTTTTCTGATGGTATTTAAAATTCAGATTTACCATGCTACATATTTTCCTCACTCAAGAAGTCAAATCGTTGAATGTTTAGTTTATCTCGTTTACAACATTTGGTTATATTCAAATCGAATGTGATTGTTAGAAATAATTTCGAAGCTTTTCTACAAGTTAGGACATCGCATTATAAATAATACTTTCATTGCTCAGGAGAAGCTGTACACTCAAGTTAATTGAAATATGAACCTGTGTACTACATAAAATTTTTTTGAAAAGTTTTCCAAACAAGTTGTACTTTGTTGACTATACATTGGATGCCTCTTGCGCGAACAAGCGGAGTGCCCCAAAACGCCCGCAGCTCCCTCAAAACGGGAACGCCTGCCTAGAAATGGAGTTTTATACAATTCTAAGAAGACATCACTTTCGTTAATGCCAATGACGCTGGGATTCTGGGAATTCCATGAATCTGACTCCGCGAGTTAATAATTTTTCCTCACTAATTCATCAAATATAATAACCACAAAACGTTCCGTAGATTTCTGGAACAGATGAAAATGCCCACGTAATCGAACGATTAGTGAATTAGGCAGATTCTTCCTTACTGCAAAGCATAAATAAATATGCAGATTATGGAAAAAAAGTGAATTTACAACGTTCCATTGAATAATATGTATACAATCCAAGTATATAAGTGGAAAAAGTAATATTTTATATGAGTTACTAGATAAAGTACCGTGCGTTGTGTGTTATTTATTAATAATAATAATTCTTCCATCTGAGCCTAATATTGGAATAAATCAAAAAGCATTTAGTTGTATATTTTATGGTCTTTCAGAAAATTTTAGTTATCTTTGGGGAATTTACTCACTGAATTGGAGATATTTGCGAAACATGCGAGAGTGTACACTTAAATATTGCTTCAAGGGATAGAAAAGGGCGATAGGAGTAATGTTTACCCAATTTCAAACAGACTATAACTTTTTTCTTGTTTTGTAGGTCACATGTACAAAAATTTCATTTAGATCGGAATAAAACTGTAGATTTTTATGAAAAAAAAACGTACAAACCACCTTCTTTATATTAGAAAAAATAACTTCTAAAAGAAGTTGCTTCCGACAAAACACACTATCTCTCAGTAAAAACCAGAAATTAACTATCGAAATCATGTTTGCAGTTCTCAGAATTCCCTAGAGCGTAGATAGACGGACAAAAATCATCAAAACAATTCATTTGTTTTTTATATCTTATAAACAATCAGAGGAGGTTATGAAAAGGCAGTTAATTTGTAACTACAGACACACTACAAATTTATTTATATAGATAGCTTGTATTACCATAGAGACACAGAAATTACATTTTCCTATACATCAAATTCAAATTATTCAAGATTCTCCTCCGAACCATTATGCTACAGAGTATAATTTCTTGTTCGAAGGGTAGTTTCATTTTATTCAGTTTTGTATGTTGGTACCAAAATCAATTTTACCTTAGCCCTGACAATAGACATGTCCTTAAGAACAGCAAGAAGCATAGATTAAGGGAAAACATTTAAAAAAGCTATAGAAAAATATAATTGCTTTCTCCAACAAACTTTCTAATGATTGTTCTGACTCGAGGAACTGCTGTTCCCTCCTCTTAGGACTGCAACCGAACGAGATTGGATAGACACGACGTTGAGCTTGGATTTTGCTTGCTCTTATTTACGCTCTGTGCACATGCTTCACTCAGTTAGCTAACAGCCGAATTGGCATTCGGAATTTTACTCGTCACGAATTTTAACGCAGTGAGTTGCAGTTTAATTCTGCATGACTTCCCGTTTTAAAAGAGCTTAACCTCTTGGATGCTGCTGTCGTTTCTATCTCTTCTGCTCTTTCTCCGCAATAGAGCGTTGTCTACTTTACTTTGGCAACGAGATACGCCCCAGTTGCTCTCTGTGAACCCGACTCCGTCCCGCCTTGCCTCGCCGACGCAGTTAGATAATGAGGCACATTCGGAAGGGTGTTAAATTAAAGCGGTAAATCATAACTGCCAGCCAAGTGACCCCTCGAAGTTGGAGTCAGTGGAGCGGGCGCCGGCCATCTCAGCCGGCGGGTCGCCTCCGCCCCCGTCGCCGCCGCCGCCGCCTGCGCGGTATCCGATTCTGCCGCCGTCTTCGTCTCCATTCCGCTTATTGCCTCTCTGCCCTTCCCCTCACTTTTGTACTGCCCTTGTTGCTGTGACTCTTCTGTACCCGCTGCCTTCATTTTGTTTCTACGTTCGCCATTATAGACGAAAGAGGTTTTTATTTTACTTGCGCTGCTTCTACGAGGTAACTGACTTGGTTCTATCACCTTTTTTGGCCCGGCATTGCTTTATTACTCGCACTTCATCTTTGCCCATATGTGTAAATGTGTTTTCTGTAACAATGTCGATTACATAATGAATCACATAATTCCTTCGTTTCAGCTGGCAAACCAGTTATTTCATATTCTAATATATCTGTAGTTCCTCGTTTAGGAACGAATCATTTGGTACTGAAAAGTGTTATAAAAATAAAAGCTATTCCTGAAATTTACTGTCATAGAGTTGATTAATCGATTAAATCGTGGTCTTAATATGTAAACTATATTTCCCCACTTTACGTGTGCTGTTTGAGTATCATCTCGGGCATCGCTTCCCTTTGTGCCCCGTGGTAGCGCGGCCTCTGCAGCCGCCCACTGCCTGGGCGGGCACCAGCGACCTTCGCCCGCGCACTGACCCGTGCGCTGCCCCGTCGCGCTTTAATCTGCATCGGAGGCTGAGAAGACCTGCCTACCCCCGCCCCGCCCTTCGTCGCGCCAGCGCCGCCCCGCCCCGCCTCGCCCGCCGCCCCGCACGCCCGCCCGCCCCGCCCGCTCCGCGCCACCCTGCCCCGCCCCGCGGCCCCGCCTTCGTCCCGCCCTGCTCCGCCCGCCCTGCCCAGCCCAGCCCCGCCCGCGCCCCGCCCTTCCCCGCGCCCTGCGTCGCCTCGGGGGTCTCCTCACTTTTATCGAACAGCGGAGACGCGCGCGGCCGCTCGGGGCCGAGAGTTCGCAGTTGCGGAGCGATTAACAAGGCCCAACAAGCGCCGCGCCGCGCCAACTCGGCCGGCCCACGCAGGAGCGGAATGTGTGCAGGGAGACGCACGCGAAACGCTTTTCAGGAGGGCTCTTCGTTCCTGCGAGCAAATGAACGAAACAGGTGCTTCGGACTTGGGTGGGATGGAGGGATTTGGTCATATTCCCTGCGCTGCGCGTGTTACTAATCTTCTTAATTTGGTGGGGAACCTTGCTATCTAGTTGATTTCTGTACATGATGTTGGGCTATGTTTGCCTGGATTATCACCTGATTCGCACTTCCATTTTTTTTACGTTTCATCCATAAAAGGTATTGCGTATGGTTGGTGATGTGTAATAAATTTTGAATGTAGATGGGAAGGATCGACATACGAATAAATATGTGAAAGAATATCTACTCATATGTACAGAAAGGAGAAATATAATAATTGGGTATTTAGTTGTTATATTTCAAAGCTTGTACCCGTTGTAATATAATTTTGACAAGAAGGCTACTTATGAGAAACTTCTTATACGGTCGTCATATTCGTACAAATGAAAGATATATTGAACAGAAATAATTAGAGTATTGCAAAAGGAGTGGGTACGCATTAATAAAGCATATTAAAAATACTTTCAGAGATCGTGTTGGTCTCATTCATTAATGGCCTGAAACATATGTTTTTGGATTTAACCTTAAGAAATGCGGGTGACGAGATGAATGTCATGACATAACTAATATCTAATATGTAACGTTATGACGGTATATAATATCTCCGTGCCTTGTTCTCATTTAGTAATGACAAACTTGTCTCAATGTAGAGACTGTAGGTCTCTCGGGAGGTGAAAAATACTCACAAAGTGTTTCAAATATTATTGTATGCTTTAAAAAGAAATCCAATAAGCTTCTTAAATGAAAGCATGTTACGTGAAATTCGAAATCCGTTTCCCTCTGTGACATGTTACTCTGCAGGCGTTCTTCGCGAGTGCGAGGTGCCAGAGAGAGCAAGTCGATCGCTCCGATTCGAGCTCTGCAATGACGAGCGCTCGGAGGCGCACGGCGGCGCTCACGCGCTCCGGATTGGGTGGCGGGAGGCGGAGGCGGGCTCCACCGTCGCATACGCCACCCACCCCGCCACGCGCAGGCCCCACTGCTGCCGCCGCCACCACAAACACTACCAAAACCGCCATCGCTACTGCCAACGCCGTCGCCACGCGAGTGCTTCCGCCTCACCCTCACCCTCCGGCATCACCATCGCCACACTACCGCCAGCCCGCCACCGCCACCGCACCGCCTCCCCAACGCCAAAGCCACGCCACGCCACGCCTCCGCCACCGCCACCGGCACCGCCACGCCACGCGCCCACCGCCACCGCACCGCCACCGACACCGCCACGCCACCGCCGCCGCCGCCACGTGTTGCCCACTGCTGCCGCGCCGCACTGCTGCCCACCTTACCACCACTCACCAATACACGCCAATCGCTACTTGCCATATACGCGTATCACCTCTTCGTCGACCACCTCGCCTCCCCTCACCCACACCTCTCCCGCCATCGCACTAACCACAACACCAGCACCACCACCATTGTCCAGCCGCCATACTCACCACCTACCAATTATCACACCAATCCGCCACTGCCACGCCTTCGCCAGATGCCCACCGTTGCCATCGCTATTGCCACCCGGCACTGCATCCGCCGTTGTCCCACGCCGCCGCCTCGGCCTCCTTCACTGCCTCCTTCGCCGCCCCCGGGGAGAGGGGGGAGGGGCCGCCAGGCCCTGGGCTAATGAGGCCGGAACACAGCTGCGGCGCGTTCGGCCGGGCTTACGGCACGCGGGGCGCCCCCGGGGACCGCGCCTGGGTCTCAGGCCGCCTCGCACCGCCCTGCGCCGCGCCGCACCCGGCGACGGATTCCGAGGCAAAGGGGCACCGAGATGAAGGTAGAGGCGGCGCGGTAGGCGGCGGAGAAACGTCTTTTGGAGTGGAAGAGATGGCAAAGTCGTAGAAGAGTGGAGGCGACTAGAGTGATCTTACGCCAGGAGAGACGAGGGACACAATAGGAAATGTTTATGAATAATTTTATGATGACGTACAATTGAATGTAGCATTATCATACTGCTAACAGTAACTGAACGGAATTGAAATTCTTCTTATGCATAAAAATGCCTGTGTAATGATTCATTAAAAACTTTATTTTTTCACATATAAAGGATTGATAGGCTAGTTCAAAATTTGCGTCATGTGTAGATGTGTAGTGTCAACGAATGAGGTTTACGGACCAACATCGGAACTCTGACTACTGGTGAACGAAAATGGCGAAACATTGAGCGCCGAGAGCCTAAGACTTTGCTTGATATGAAACGGTATATTGCAAGATGTGAACCTCCTTTCACTGAAAGTTCTTTGAGACAATTTCTGTCAATGATGAATAGTGAAGACGTGATAATATTTATAGTGTCGATATTTTGTCCCTCTGACTCCTAATAATCCAATATTACGCTGAAAATTCGTGTTCTGAAAGAACGGGTGGCCGCGTATCCCCAAATCCCAATGCAGCACCGGGAGCTCGGTTCGTACATCCGCCGGAGGGCGCAGTTGCGATCAGGGATTGGTCGGCCAGCGCGGCGGATAGCGGAGTCAACGCACGGTCAGAGACGGGGAGCCTGGGCACGGGTCGGGGCCGGCACGGAGCCTGAAAGCCGAGGTTCGGAACGGGAACGGAAGGCGACGGGGCGAGTGGTGGGCGGGGCATTCGGGAGGGCGAGGTCGCGGCACTTCGTCGCGTCCAACTGTACGGGCGTCTCTCGGCGGGCGGGCCCTTAACGCTGACAAACAACGATAAACCGTCAGCGAAGCGGCGTGCGGCCTCCTCCCCGCCCCTCGGCCGCGCGCCGCCCTAATAAATACAAGCTGCTTTTATCGAGTTCCGGATCGGCGCGGGAGGAGTCTCCTAGGACGACTGTTTGCCGCCCGCGGCCCCGTTGCCGGAGGAATTTAGGAGTGGACGCCCCGCCCTCTAGCTCCGCTGCCGGAGACCAATTGTCCGATGCGCTTTAAAGCTATTGTTTCGTTTTTCCCTTCGACTTTTTTTTCGCGTTTCTAGTCGGATTGTGTGTCTTCGGTGAAGTACGCTTCGGCGTATGTGAACAACCTGTGATGCAGACTCGTCGCGCTGTTTTTTTCTCGAGAGGGGTGGGGGTTGTAACCTGAAATGTGGAGGTCTTAGTTTTTTGCTCGTGTTGCGAGGATCGGTCTTCTCGTGTGGGAAATGCGATTAAGTTCGCTACCCGCTCTCGGAAGGCAGTCCTTCCCAGCGTTCCGTTTTTCCATCTGCTTGAAATCACGTCTTTACACGAAACTACACGGCAGCAACGTGTTGTTTTTTTCCCAGAAATTGTATCGTATTTCTTTCGACGTATTCACACATTAGGCATGCGAACGTCCCCGTCTAACTTTTCTTCGGGTGAAATAAAAAGCAAATACGACATTTTCGTGGCGCGTAGATCTCGGTGGTTTCGGACTGGAAGTTGTTATTTCATTTGCTCGAGATCCGCTTCTTCGTCGCGCGGACCTCGCAAACCCCTCCGACCTCGAACCCCGACGTAATAAAAGCAGGTCACTTTTTTATGATACACACCCAAAATATGACCCCCCTTGGTTAGCACGTGAAAGTCATTTCATAATCTGGCGATAAAAAGGCAGCGAAGGGGCGGAGCGGGCGCAAGGGCGGTAGCAGCAGCAGCCGCGCCCCGCGGCGACGTCCCCGTCCCGCTCCCTCCCCGTCTCCCGCTCCCCGCTCCCATCCCGCACCCGCCCACCGCCCGCCGCCGTCGCCGTCCGGGCGTTTCATGTCTCGCGCGCGATATTAAACCTTCGGAGAAACAACCAATTCATATTTCATTATCACGTCAGGGCTTAGAAGGGTAAATTAGGAGACTAAATCTGCTGAGGTAGATGAATCTAAGTAAAAGGCCGCATAATTCGTAGGCGGCGGCGTGGGCCCCGCGCGCGCGGCCCCAGCTCGTGTTTGTGGGCACTTGGCGTGCCAAACGCCGGCACGGTGCACGAAAGCGGGTCAGTCATTCCCCCCCCCGCCCCCTCTCTCCTTCATCCATTCCGCCTCCTTTCTTCTCCCCGCCCCCGCGGTTCCCCTCCCCTCTGTCCTTCCCCTCCGTCCCACGTCGAATCACGAGAATTTTCTGCCTTTAATTGTCCAGCTGCCCCCCCCCTCCACCGCCCTCCCATAAGCGTCATTGTGAAGTGTAAGCAAGTCGCATTATTCATGCCTAATGGACTTTCCTTCTCTTCGCCCGCGCCCCTTTCCGCGCGAGTGGAGATAATTAAGTTCTAGTAACGGCAACGCATGATTTAGGGCGCGACCATGCTTTTATGTGCTCGGCTGGCCCCAGGTCTTCGTCGCGCAGTTGTAGAAGCAGCGTGTTTGTATGGATGAGACGCGGAGGCGCTCCAAGGATAAGGCAATTCATGGTTGTGTTTACTGTACACAAGTCCGGAACAAACAAGATGTGAGCGCTCGATATTGGGGAAGTGAGCTGTGTTGCTTGACGTCTAAATGGCTTTTAAAGAGAAGGTTATGGAGATATGCTGATTTACAGGTTCAATACGACATGAAGCTGCATTTTTATTGCAGAGTGATATAAATACTGCAATACGATTTATACGGCCATTTCGAATCGTACACCCTGTACTGACAAACAGAGTAGGTGAAAATAAATTTCCTCTTATTTCACAATTCAACATGAGATACGTATGTGCTCATGAAATGTACTTACCATAATTCAGATATTTTCATTACATCGTATAACAAAACATTTCTTATTAATACCAACTTGTATTCCTTTACTATTGAATTCGGGAGAAAAGTAAAAACGCTAAATACAAGGAGGTTACAAAAAAATTCTCAATAAAGGACACCTGTAATAATCACATGGTATGAATATAAACTCCGGATAAGTTTGTATTTCGTGATGAGGATTCTTAGGCATAGAAACGGTCAAGTAATATAAACATCCGTACGTCTCGCTTGTTCGACGTATCCTCGAATACTGTTCTATGGGGAGGGAGATCCGCATTATCTAGGGAAATTGAATGAAATTCAAAAAGACATGGGAAAATTGGTGATACAAGAGAACAATTCAAATTGCATAGTATGGAACTTTTTTAGAAACTACGTAAGAGATCTTTCTTACGTAGGTCTCTGTCTTTAGGAGCTAAACTGATACTAAAAAACACATAGGACCTCGAAATTGATTATGAAAATGAAGCTGGAGCATGTTTAATTAGGGAATTATTGTATTTCCCGTTTAGTCTCTTGTGCTGAGGCATCTCAAAAAATCCTCAACTTTCAGTAATATAAAAAGATCCTAAATAAAAATGCAATCTGAAAAGTGCCCTAAGTTCTCGACTTTCTTCCCTCTCAGTGAATGAATATTGTTTCCTCCGTTACAGTTGACATCTAAGGCAAACCTTTCACAATAGAGCGCGATCGACCATGTGACAATAATGATTATAATGAATTTAATTAAGTTCTATTCGGTCTTCGCACATCGTTCTTTCAGATTCGCTAAATATATGAAAGAAACTCAGCCTATCTATTAATTGAACATGATGTAAATAATTAATTTGTGAATATATCACGGCTAAAGTCCGAAGTATGTGCCATGTTAGGAATGCTGGATTGAAGCCAACATTAGCGAGTCGATGTGGATGAAGCTGTATGAGTAAGGATGAACCGATTATTTTGGAATTCATCTAGCTAAGTTATCCGCCCTTTGGTATTAGCCACAGGTCGCTGACTAAAGAATAGTGATTCTTCTATTGTGTGTTCACAAGACGTACTTAAGTTTAGAAAACGTGTTAAAATTATCCGTTACATAGACTTTAGGTTGCTATTTTCGTAACGATTAACCAATTTGGTTTTTATATTACAAGACCGGAGACTCGGAAATGCCCCGTTAACTTAATAGTTCGGAGCGCAATAGCAACTGAGATATAGTGACATTAGCTTTGGTGATGTCGGGTAAATAGAAATTATGTATTATTGAGTCAGTGGAACTTGCTACTACAAGTCGTCTCTGACTGCCCTTAGAAACGTTCCTTCGGCAAGGCGATCCCTGTTTACCACATATTTGCTAATCCTCGTCACCGTAACGTGCTTCATTTACCCTAGACACCTCACGTTGGCTAATGTCATTTTCATTCAGTTCATTTCCGAACTTCGTTTCGAAGCTGTTCCTCTAATTTTTTGGAATTTTAACATTTACCAGTTAATTCTGTAATAGATACGTTCTTTTTCTGTAATAAGTAACGTATTTTGGACTTGAGAACTTGTGTAGAGAATTATACTATTATTGAAATTACGGACACGTGCGCGAATCTAACATAATTGATTGATTGGTGATTCAGGACGCGTAAACCGCTGAGGCCATTGGTCTCGTCATTGACCCGTGTTTTTTATCGCGGAAGATCGCAGTTATCTCTTCCCAGTGCATGGCGAGATACGGCCTGACCTACACATCGACTAGCGGAGTGTTCCCTCCCCAATCAGGCACTTCCCACCAGCGGGGCACTGCTCCAGCCGGGACACGCTTTAAGCTCCCGATGTGGTAGTGGCATGTGAGTGTTAGTGTGTGTTATTAAGGGGGTGGAGAGGGGAAGGACGATGAAGTAAAGATCGCGCGCGGTCCGTGGTCCGTTTGTTCTGCCCCGGCATTCGCCTGGAATTGATCGTAGAAACCACGGATATCTACCGGTGAGAGCAGCCAACCGTTAGTATTCACCTCAATATAGCGGCTGACTTCGACTTAGGTTGGAGCTAGTGTTGAAAATCCGGCCACCGTCGGTACTCGAACCATAGGACCTCCCGGTTACATTTACATCAATTGATGCCCAGAGGCTTCCCTAAGCCGGTAAGAAACGTTCCTGCCCGGCGAGGAGTTGCCCAACGAAGCCGCGCGAACTCGAGTAACGTCGCGGGTGCAGCGGGAGGCAGCGCAGCAGTGGACCGGCAGCGGCGGCGGAGGCGGTTCGCTTCGGAGGCCCTGTGCGCTGACGCGGCCGCCGCCGTCGCGGAGGCGCTCCGCTCCGTTCTGCTTCGCTGTGCACCGCGCCGCTCCGCTCCGCTCCGCTCCCGCGCCGCCGTCTGGGATCGATATGCGGACCGGCGCCGCGCCACCGCCCCCACCGCCCCCGCCGCCGCTGCCGCGAATGGACCTCCCTTGGGCTCGCGGCCGCCACCGCTGCCGCCTCCCAGAGTCCTCTCTCCCTCCGCCACTTTGGTATTCAGGATTCGCAAGGCGAGACGATGAGTAAGGGCTGAGAGAGATGTAGGTCCGTTTACTCGTTAATCTTACGCAGTCCGCCTGCCAGCGTTTTGTATATGTTTGGAACAACGTGTATAAATTGTATCTGTGGAGGTTCGGTGCTTCGTTCTGTTTGCGGTGGCGTGTTCTGAGAAATATTAAAAGTGTTTCCATTTGTGCTTGGGGTAAATTTGTTCCGCTGCGAGAATGTCTCACTGACTGCAGTCGTTTTGAATGGTGTTTATGAAAGAATGTTTAAAATACCCGGAAAATGGCATTGTGCCTTATTAATTTATCTTTTTCATTCTTCGTCTGTAAACATGGTTTTCGTATACGATACAATGCACCTCGATTACACTTCGAAAAATGAAGCTCCAAAGAGATTTTGGATGAACAGTATAAATTTTATAGTTTATTAATTGGATTGTTGGTGAAGTAGATACCTTTTTTTTTATTTTGATAAATAATAAGAGATATTGTCAGGTATCAATATTTTAATTCCATAATGATCATTCGATCGCGTAGCGATCTATCCTCAGAGCTTGCAGCTTCTGGCCGAAAAGAAATTTGGGCAGAACTTTGTTTTCCGGCCGAAGCTGCGGAGCTCTGAGGATGATCGCTACGCGATCGAAATGATCATTAGTGGAATTAAAATATTGATACCTGACAATATCTCTATTTATTTATAAAATAAACAAAATTATAGTTTTATGTATGAGTTAACTTCGGATTTTTGGTCACCATCTAGTTAGTAGTAAGGTAATGTGTAGTCACTATACACATAACGAGAATAGTATACAATGATTACAATTTTAAAGAATGGTGAGCGCAATATCGTTATTTTGCGTTAGGTGGTAGTAGTAATAATTTATTTCACTAGTAATTACCGTAATAGTAGCAAAACTGATAATAAATGAATATATTTTTCTCCAAGAAGTAAAGTAACTTAGATTATTTCATAAGATCGTAGCTCATAAAAAATAAATCCTTTTGTTCCATTATAACTTTTAATACTGTTATCGTATTTTATTATTTTATCGGCTTAATTTCAAGGAACAGTATATCCTTGTTTTCGAGTCAAATTAATTTTAAGGAATAGTTTTCACTCACTGTCATCCTTTCCGTGTTAAACGTTTCAAGCCACTTTCACCCTCTTGATAAAGGGATTTGAATTTTATAAAGTCAGTAAAAATACTGCAAAGATTTTGCGTAACGGAAGGGTTCGCGACTGTCACCTTATGAACGAATTTTCAATATTGATCGTATAACGGAAACACCTGCTAATATCTCTCATCACTTTTTATGGATTGTTTTATCATTTTTAATAATTTCTTTCATTTATTTATTTTAATTACATGGAGTCTGCTACTGTTGAAATATCTTTTGAGATTACTCTGAAGCCTTAGTGTGCTGTCTTTCTAGACTTATTCTCTGACTGCCGTTCCAAAGTTCCGCTCTCTGACTTCATCAGTGATTTTATTACGCATAAAGCATCTTTCGAAAGTTAGCGTATTTTTCAGTTAATTGCCATTTTTGTGTTAAATTTATTTTGATATAAAAAATGTGCTGGTACCGCTTGTACACCGAAAACATTTGACTGTTCAGAAACTAACTCTATCTTGTCACCTCTTATAATCGTCCGGACAGTCGTAATTGAAATGTTTGTGTAAATTGTTTTTGTGCGAATCGTCTATTTCAAAAGAAGTGCCTTTCATGATAGCAACATCGTTTAAAGAATAATCATCTGGCCATACGGAACTGAACAAAATATTCATAGAATCGACTTCCACAATTATTTCCTCTGGCGTATTTTTTAATATAATTTTCAGCTGATGATTTCATGCGACTTTTTCCCATCTCGGCTCGTGTCTGGCTCGCCCCTCTTTCGCGCGTGGGCGTGAGGGCGAGCGGCGTTGCACGCACAGCAGCCGTGCGCGGGCGGGCGGGCGCGCGTCGCTCAGCCCGCCCCAACTCGATACCCCGCCGAGATCGCCGCCCGTGAGGCATCTCCCCCACGGGGCCGTGTATACATTACCGCTGATTTAGGAGCGCCCCGTAATGCGTACCCCGCCGTGTTGGGAGATTGTCTCGCGCCGGCCGACGCCCACGCCGGGAGTCGCACCGGGCGCGCGCGCCTCTGCGTCGCCCTCCTCTCCTCCTTCTTTTCTTCCCACCCATCCTTTTCCCCTCTCCCATCCTTTCCCCCTCGCTCCCCTCCCTTCTCCCTCCCATCCTTTCGCCCCCTCCTCCCCTCCTTCTCTCCTCCATCCTTTCCGCCCCCCTCCCTCCTTCTCCTCCTTATCCCGTTCCGCCCTCCCTCCCCCTCCTCTCCTCCCTCACCCTTTCCCCTCCCTCCCCTCCTTTCCCATCCTCCCCATCCCTTTCCATTTCTTCCTCCCCATCCCTTTTCCACCTCTTCCCTCCCATCCTTTCCCACTCCCCTCCTTTCCCACCTCACCTCCCATCTTTCCACCCGCTCTCCATCCCTTTCCATCTCCTCCTTCCACCCCTCCCTCACCTTTCCCACTTCTCCCCTTCCTCCATCCCTTTCCATCCCTCCCTCCCCATCCCTTTCCCACCCTCCCCTCCCCTCCCGCCCCTCTGCGATCCGCTGCGATACGTGCACGGATGTTTGCCCTCGAACCGGAAGATTCGCCTCTGAATATTAGTATTTTGTGAGGGGAAACCAAAGTTGCATTTTAAATAAAATATGGAGTGATGTTTTTGCTAATTTTTCGTATTATTTAATCTTAAATATTTTTGTGCAAAATATTTGCTTTTGGAAATGAAGTTTGAATGAAATTCTTTTTGTAGACGTAGCTTATCTGACAATTGAAATATGAGGGATGTATATCTACTAATAAGTATATGATTTTTCTGGTTTCATTTGTAAATAATTTTGATCTGGTTGAACATTATCGTGTTTAATCACTGATATCGTGTTAGCAAACACAAATTAGTTTATGAATTCGATTTCGAACCAAAAAAAGTTTTCGATGTGCCCGTTTTATGTAGACAACTGCCAAAGGTTCCAATTTGAGATTGAAAATAGCGGAATTCTGAGAGAATATCAATAAATTTTTCTACCGCCTCTTGAAGGTTTAAAATGTCTCTGCTATCTTTCTTACATGATTGTGCTTAAAGCGGGTATTCTTTTTCCAGTGTTTTAGTTGTAGAGTAATCTATTTCAGCAACTATGAGAATCTCGTTTTTCGCCGTAGTGTCAAATATCGTGTTCGTGGTCACCCATGCGTTTTACAAATTATATGCGCCAAGGTGCTTTAACCCAGGATTTATAACCCGTAGCTTCAGGATGTACATATCTGAAGCTAACATTCGTTATTTAATGGTCCCACCTCGCATATCACTCGGAGCCATGTATTTGCGATGAGGCGGCGTGTGTTAGACGGCCTTTGTCGAAATGAGTTACAGTGTCCGACAATCAAGGTTGCTAAACAAGGCCGTCGCGACGCGTGTTTCAACGCGTGACGCCGAGCGCCCCGTGCGTCACAGGTTCTCCCGACCGCGCGGGGCGGCGTCGCGGGTCACGACGTCGGAGCGGGCGGGCGGGCGGACAGCGATCGCCCCAATATAAACCGGGGGCGGCGAGGCCGCGTCTGAAAATTGGACCATTTGTCTTGCGCGCTGTTTGTCCGTATCTGTGGCCTTGCGAGGACTTTCGCGTTTGATTATCGGAAGACAGATTGGCCCCGACGTCACCGACCGACCGACGAACGACGTGTTGCGGGCGCCGGGCAGAGCGCCCCGCGGACGCCTCATTGCCCCCGTCTGCCCCCGCATTCCGCTCCCTTCCCGCCATCCGCCATCCCGTGACGTCCACCCCCAGCTTTCCTATCCGGCCGCCCATCCCGCCCAACCGTGACCGTCCCGCCTCCGGCCCGGCACCAGCGCATGCACCCAGCGCTGCCAACGGCCCGACCCCCGGCCCCTTGCCCCCCCGCGGGCTCAGCCGCCGCGGCCACCGCCCTCCCGCCCATCTTTCCCCTTCCGATACCGTCCTATCCCCCTGCCCATTCCGTCCCACTCTGGCCCGCCCCGGCCCGCCCCCGACGGCACCGCGGCCCGCTGCCATCCCGCCATTCCTTCCCCCTTCGATACACTCCCTCCCCTAGCGTCTGGCCCGTCCTTGTCCCACGTGATCTCCAGCGGGGAACTGGCCGCATGCGTGCAGCTTCCTCGAGAGAACGACGCCGGGGAGCAAACATTCTCTTGTGAAACTGTCGCTTTTTATTTTCTTGGAGCATATGTGTACGTGAAACACTTTTGTTTCTTTTGAAAATTTTTATTTCGGATATCTCGTCAATGAATTTTCGCTTTTTAACATAGTAGATTTTTAAGAGAAAAAATTAAACGTGCCTCGTATTTGCTTATGTATTTCTTCCATAAAATAATATACCAAATGTTGTACTAGCGTATTCAACATCGAATGGTCTGATGTATGCTTTAATGGAAAACAAAAGTGGAATATTCAAGAAAATTCTAGATATTTTGATTTATCTCACTGTCGTGTACTGGGGTTGATGCCATTACAACTCGGGAAACATCATTAAATGACATTGAGCGACGCCCAGTCGTGGAACCGATACAATCACATCCCTTGTCCAGGTACAATACGTAATCACAATTACTGTTTTGGCAGGCGCTTGTAATTTATTAAAAATGTTCAGAATTTATTCAGTTTGTCCTAGCACCCATGTGGTGTTTTTACCCGGATAGAATTCTTAATATTATTGAGTTCGAAATTTTTTTTACCAGATTTTACTGTTAAACTATTTCTTTTTTTAATCCACACAAAAGTCAGATAAAATTTTAAGAACCATCGCGGCAGTTTGTTTACCGCCGTGTGAATCAATGGACCTGCTCGGAGACAGAATTGAAGGACCGCGTTGTTCTGCTTGGAATTTCGTTTGGAGCGTGCGCAGACCGGACGGCCAGTGCCCGTGCAGACGCGCGCCCCTGGGGCGGACAGCGGAAACACAGTCACATCACGTTCAATGGGCGCGTCGCCCAGCATCTAGTCAACTTCTACAGCTCCGTTCGGCCCTTCCCCACTCGCCCCCGCCGCTTCCAACCGCCGGCCTCTTGCCGCTTGTCCGCCCATCGTTTGTCGCACGCCGCGCGCCCCACGCCACTGTCCTCCACCTCTTCATCAGACCTCCGCCCTGCATGTGCCATCGCCTTTCCTCGGCACTGCCCGTTTTCGCTATGTTTTCGGTCGCCCCCCCCCCCCCCCCGATTCGCCTCCTCTTGCAGGCGGCGGGCGTTCTGCCAGCTGCCCTACAGACTCTACCCTGCATCACCTTTTTCGCCTTTCCCTCCCACGTAGCACACTTCCAGCGCCCCGTTTCCCAAACGGCGCGTCCGCCCTCGCCGTCTCCACGCATTCTCTCTCTGCTCGCCCTCCCCCTTACCCTGCTTCGCTACGCGACCACCCGTCGTCCTCATTATCCTCTGGTAATTCTCGCGCGGCCGTCCGCCCGCCCGTCCGTCCGTCCGTCTGCCCGCCTCCGCTGCAGCGCGCCGCTCCGCCCCCGCCTGCGCCCCGCCCTCCCCTCCACGCTTCATCCCTGGTGTGCGGAGCGGCTCCACGAACGGCGGCGCGGCGGCGGCCGAGGCGGCGAGCTGCGCGTTCCGGCGCGGCGCCCGCCGCTGGTTTGACAAAAGCTTTGTGCAGCGCCCCCGGGCCGTGATGGCGGCGTCTTGCCTCGGCCGGCGGGCGTCGGCGCCGCCGGCCCCGCCGCCTACCTGAGCCCTTGTCGCCCCCCCCCAGCCCGCCCCCGCGCCTCTTTGTGTTGCTGCGCGCGTCCGCCCGCCTGCCCGCCTGCCCGTGCCGGTATGCACATGACATATAAACATGCAAGACGGTGATGCGTCAGGAGCGGAAGCGCGATAGGGGCCGCCGGGAGGCGGGCCAAGGGGAGCCCTGAGAATGTGACGGCTCTCGCAGGCGGAGAGGGGGGCGTTCGGCGGCGGAGGCGGCGGGGCGGCGGCGAGAGTTGCGCCGCGGAGAATACGACCGCGGCGCATTGTGGTTGCTCCCGGTGCGTAGTATTTTGTCTGCTCACGTGGTTTTTTAGGCGGTGGGTTTTCGTGTCTTTGTCTCTTGCCCTTATGCTTCACCTACTATGCCAAACGCAGCATTAGATATATTCTTTGCATTGAAATTTTTCACTTCTAGTGATCCTATAGATAGGTATATTTCGGAATCCACTTTACCTTGTTTTCCTACCTGTTTCTCTGTTTTTCTTTCTGGAGTGAGTAAATATAGAATATCAGTGACATAGATAGGTATATTCACTTCCATTTTCCGATTGGTAATTAACATTTGCCTTCTCGTGTTATACATTCTCCAATACGAATTGCTATTTCCTTGACTTCTTTTTACAAATTTGTTTCACCTTATCGATTGTGTTTTTATATTTTCGTTGTTTTCATTTCTCTTCTTCATGTACTCAGTTCGTGAAGTTTTCCGAAATTGTTCGTTTGTTGTAAGATTTTATTCGCGTATAGTTAAGATTCCGTTATCTTCGTTGATGTTACTCTCAGTACACAACCGCCAGTGCTCCGTGCCTGTTCGTCATGAGTATCGCAGCCATCTTTATGGCTTTCCCAGCGCGCCCCCGCTCCGGGCGCCCGCCCATTGTCGCCCGCCTGAAACTTTCATCGGACGCGAGCGCCGGTGCAGCGGCCGCGAGACAGCCCGGCCCGGCCTCTCTGCATACCAAGCGGCCGCCGCAAGCCGTGACCGAGAAATAAGAAAGTGGGAGTATGCGCCAGTCGCGCCTCACCCTCTCTCAGCCGCTCGGTTGCGCTCTCTCCGCCCGCCAGACGCCCGCTTATTTATGGTACAGCAGGCTTCCGCCAACGACGCCTGCGACCGCCCCCGCCCGCCCCCCCGTCTGGCGGTCCGCGGCGCTGCCGCGAGGCGTTTTTAGCGCGAATTGGACCGCGACGCGGACTCGTCGCAGCGCGGGCAGGGCCGGCGCCGGGGGGGGGGCGGGGCGGGGGCGGGTCTAACTTGCGCTTCTCCGTGCGGTGCTGGTGTTCTAGAGCAGAGGGCGCGTCATTAACGACGCTGGACGTCGCGTGCAGTGGGCCGTCACTAAAAAAAGGGTGGGCAGTTACGTCTTAGGCACATGTCTGTGACGTCGCGTTTGGTTTTTAATTTAGATTTCGCGTTTTCATTTCTTTTACATAAGTACTTGAGATTATATGTTAACGTTTGTTACTTTGTTAGGGTTCGTGGTGTTATAACTTAATTTTAAAAAGCTGTTAGGGTTCAAAAATGTTGGTTCACTTGTACAGGCTTAGGCAATGTCGAGAGATTGAAAAATTAAAATAATAATGCTGCATTTGCTTGTTCCGAATTTTGCAATTGTCCAATTTGCAATTGTTCCGAATTGCAATTGTCCGATTTTTGCAAAGCGATTTTGCGATACTTGCGATTTCCAAACGTATCCCACCGAATGCTGGTTAATGTATTACGAAATGTGCTATTATAAAGAAGCTATTACTAAAACAGCTTTCAATAAATGATAAAATAGAAATATATAGAACAATAATACATTAGTAATCTATTTAGTAGAATCATGAAAGTGTTTAATACCTTATTTTTATTTTTCCGTCTGTTATTCCATTCAAAATTAGCCTACATTTGACAACAACATGCTTTGTTTGCAGAAGGCAGATTGTGAAGAAATTAAAGTGGAAATAAAGAACATCTCATTACTTTTTTAACCTCTCATTATAAATACAAACATTTGGGTTTTAACATTCCTCGCCACCGTGAACCGGTAATTGTTCCAATCCACTTCGGTCAATCAATAGATTTACTGTAATTACAATTAAGTGTGAACATAATAATAATACTTTTCATTAAGTCGTAACGCTATTTGCCTCTACTTTTGCTACTTACGTCAAGAAGATTTTTTTAATTTTATTTTTTATTTTCATATGGAACCTGTTTCCTTACTGCTAGTTTTTTACAACTCTGAGGTCTTTTAAATCCTCTAAGTAAAAAACTGTCATTTCCGCTTCGCGTCATGTTTGGCGGCAATGAAAGACGGCAGCAGATGGAAAAAATCCGTAAAAAACATTGATTAATTTTTGTTTTCTAATATAATTGTTTCGCAATTTTTTAACGCCGCCCGTTTCGACTGGTTAAAGCGTGACAGATGGAGACGATTCGCGCTCACAAGGCAGAGGAAGGAGATGCGTTGAGTGCCGTCGTTGTTGCGGCGCAGTTTCCGTGGAGCCGTCGTCGAGCGGCGCTGGCGTCGGCCCGGCGCGGCTGCGACGCTCGCGCTTGCTTGGCGACTTGTTTTATTGCAAGACTGCACGCGTAAACGAGAATAATGCTTTCGGATGTTGTAATACGGCGCAATGGCTGATGAATGTGGAGCAGAAACAATTTATGGTCCGCGCCGTGCAGTTGGGGGTGCCGGGACGGCGCTCGAGTTGTGTGTGTGTGGTGTGTGTGTGTGTGTGTGTGGTGTTTGCGTTCGACGTGAGACGTACGTGTGTATGTGGTGTGGTGTGTGTGTGTGTGTGTGTGTGTGTGTGTGTGTGTGTGTGTGTGGGTGGGTGGGTGAGCGGAGAGATCGAGGTGCTCTCATTGGTCAGTCTCTTCTTTGGCCGAAAGCCGTTGTGTTAAACGCCTCGTTTTCTCAGGAGTGGCGAGTGCCGTGCTATTGCGAATTTGTCGCAAGTTCAGTTTGTTTTCGGCTCGTCGTGTTGTTTGCGACGAAGGGCGCGAGAGCTGCCTTCTCGTTGTTATTGTCTATGACGACAAATGCATGTAGAGCCTTATTTTTGCTATCTGGTGTCGTAAAACTACTTAAACTTGTGGCAGTTTATTTTATGCTTTTCCTCTAAATAGTGGTTCGCGAATATCTCGCATCCTCATTCCGCTACCCCTACTCCAGCAATCGCAACAACCACAAATTCACCAGGAGAGCAAACTGGTTAGCGTTGCGAGATTGCGGGAGCACGGATTCTTTTCGTCTTATTTTGCATTGCATGAATGTTCTGGATTATTTAGAAAACTTGAAACTTTTAAACTGAAGATAAATATTGTTAATGGAATATTCCACTGGTGCACATTAATTTACTACTGTTTTTCATTTGTCAGCCAACAATATTGAACTCTAGCATTCATTCTCATGTCTTTTTATATAGTTTTTATTTTTTTAGAGATAATGCTTCAATTTTATGCACAATAAAAATTATATATCCTCACTACTTCCTAAAAACAGTCATGAACATTCGGCCTCTCTGCCGTGTTTCAGATTTATTCCAAGATACATTTAGCACAGTATCTCCAATATAATATATTTTTTTGTAATGTTCTCCTTTTTGCTTTTGGGGTACTTGGGTTATTAAATAGAAGAGCGTTTAACGGATGAACAGTTTTTATTCCTGTTAAGTGTAGTGGACCTATTCCTTAGATGGTTCCTCCTAATCAATTGGGGACCGTTTCGACGCGCCTCGAGGCGCCTTGGCGATTGTCTGGCGGGCGTTTGAGCGATCACAGCAAGTTACAACTAAAAACGCCACAATAAATACAGTTTCTTCCGATTCCTACTGCCGCTAAGCCGATACCGATCTTTAAGAGCCGCTACAGCCGGCTTCCCCGCGCGCGCTGCCTGGCGCGGGAGCAGCAAAGGGACGGCGATCTGCCGCGGCGACGCGCAGTGCGCTCGACCGCGTTTCAGAGGACAACACAGTTCGACGGCGAATCATTCAAAAAAAGAAACAGATATATACTAATGAATATCCAAAGTGTTGTCAAGATTTCGTTCGCAGGATGGTACAATTAGGTTTCGCCATCAGGTCTCTCGTGCAGACTTTACCAGATGAAGTGGGAAAACGTGACAGGTCGATTCTGTCATGACGTGAGTCAGTTTGCTCTGTCCTCATCATGGATGAGAAGAGAGCGAATTGAATAATTTAGATTTGTTTCATTGGTTCAAATTATTAAAGGGGCAATCTGTTTTAGTATGCTAATGATGATGTACGCCCTTTTATATTGTGGTCTTAATTTGCATAATGTTGCCTTTTTAAATTTCAACTGACGTTTCATTGATAACTACAGTGTAGTGTTGCCCATGTATTTGCAACCTCTATTTCCTCTAAAATTTGATATATTTCGAATTATATTACTTGCCTTCATACTCAAAAGTACGAGAAAGACATAATTCAAATTTTTAGTTTAGTTTTAATGTTATATTATGTGAGACCAATTTTTCGACAATTATGGCATTCATTTCTCTCGATGGTAGGTCGTCAATAAGCCCTGTTGATGAGGAACTGACTCCAGCCCTCGAGGCGCGCACGGGTGCACTGTGCGGCCCGCCCCGCCCCCGCCCCGCCCCCGCCCCGCCCGGCCGGGCTGGGCGGACGAGACTGCGGATGCTCGGCCTCTGTATCGGATTTCGATAGGCGGCCCGCACCCCGCCCCGCCCCGCTCCGCCCTTCCGCCCTGCGCGGCGCCGTATCAAGAATAACCGCCCTTGGAGTTGGAGGGTTAATTTGAAGACTGGATCGTTTACTCCTCCCAGCCGCCAGCGGTGAGAACGCTCCGCCTCCGTGGACGAGGGGTGAGGACGTGTGTATTACGGGAATTGCAGCATTTGAGCTAGCACTTGAAGTTTAATGTCGCATGTGCTTGGACGATTTATGGAAACACGTATGCGTAGAAGATGTTTTTTGTGAAATATATTGATATTCGTTGGTATTAAAACACCTGAAAAATCAGTAAGATCTGGTGTAATTCTAATGAATCAATCTTTTTTCTATTAATTATTTTACTGGACTGACAACTAGAAAAAATACTGTTATTCTTCTATGAAAGTCACTATTAAATTTTAAATGTAAGTTCGTGTTTTTTTAATTAACAAGTTGACATAACCATGTTACTCACTTCCATAAAAGATGCAAATCTTTGCTTCTTGAATTATATTTACAATTCTATATTATTAATATTAGTTGATGTATTGTGACTTATAATTTCTCAGAAATTGGAATCTGAGTACTATTATAAAAGGGTGATTCAAACATACGCTTAAATGTTTCTTATACGTTCCTAATAATTTCCTTTATGATTATACTCCATCGCCAAAATCTTTGAATTGTAATTTTTTATTACTTTGGGATATTCTACAAAATATGTATGATTTCCATCATATTCGCTTTTCTCAAAATACGAACACACGCGCAAGTGAATAAATTCATGACTACGCTGAGTTCCAAAACACCTCACACGGGCGTAAAACGCGTCTGGAACCGCGTGAGCTTGAACGTGCACGACCAAACAGCGTGCGTGGCGGGAACGAAAGGAAGGAAAGCGAGTCGGATTTACGAGTTCGAGGCATAAATTTCCGCCCGCCCCCACAACGCGTTGCACTGATTCCGCTTGCACATGCAATCTTCCTTTACGTCGGGCCGCTGCACATGCATTACGACGCGGTGGGCACGCGCGACGGCGGCGTGGGCGGGGGTGGGGTGGGGGCGGCCCGGAAGGGAGCGTCGCGGCGCCCGGGTAACTTATTTAAAGCGGTAATCTGAAACCCAATTATCTAAGAAAAGCCCGCTAGTTAGGGCGACAGCGCGCGCCCGCGCTGCGACGCGACAGGATAAAAAACGCCTGAATAAATCGCGACGTTATAAGGTGCGCCTGAAGGGATCCCGCTGCCTACGCGGCGTCTTCTCCTCGCTGCCTCGTGGGGTCCCGCAGGGTTCAGCGCGGGGTCCCTTTACGCTTCTGGCCTTCCCTCCTTGTTACTCGGTGCACAAGACGCGCCGCCGCGTTAATATTAAACTCAGGGCTTCGTAATAGTCTTAGTATTCAATTTTTGTTTCAATTTATGGGCTTTTATTCTCTTTTCAGATATCTCTTTGATCCGCGGGCAGTGTTTTTAAGTTATCATCGTGATAAAAGATACATTACTCCTAATTCATGAATGATGAATAATAAACTGGGTTCGTTTTGAGACCTTAGTACGTATATTATTATAATGATGTGATGTTAGTCCTGTTATTTAAGTTAGTATTTGTTAGTGTACTAGTCTTTTAAATTTTGATCAGACTGTACGCAAAGATTCATTCCTTTGTCTGTATTTGTATTAGGTATGCTCGACAACTGTGGCGAAGCTATAGATTTAAAGTGAAGTCCTTTCATCGATATGATGCGCTTTGCGATATCTTGAGAAGGGAACTTGATCATACATAAATATTAAGTCAAAAGATTCTGCAGAATTATTTTGAAGATTGAAGTGCGTCATGTGGGTTATTCCTTTCTCTCTTACTATACTACTAAAATGTGATTTTCTTGCTAGTTATTTAACTTATTGAGGTAGAGACGGAATCTTCTGGTTATTGCTCCTTCAATTTTGTAGAAATCTCATGGTTTTTGAAGAATTGTATTTCACTCGCTAGAATTTTGGCAACATAATGTTTTCAGAACTGTAAGAATGTTCTATTAGAACAAATACATCGCCTAATTCTAGTATGAATCTTCTAAAGCTTGAATATATGTAATATATTTTGACGAAACGTAAGCAGTAGAATAAATAATTTCTATTAAATGCTCCGTAATCCCAACCTTTAATCCACTTGGTCTTTAGATTGATCCCTTCTTCAAATGGCGTGTGTTTAAGACTCAGCTGGAGGCCTTATTCTACATATTATTACCGATTGTGCTGACGGTTTCGTCTTGATATTGAGTTGCGTCTCAACAGTAAGGAACAACTTGTTTTCATATGCATTATTGGTATTCCGAACTGCATAATTTATATTCCAAACTCTTTGTTTCACGTGTTCTTTACATTTAATCCGTTTTCAATTATCAAATATTACATCTATCGGCAGCCACCGCATGAACTTCGCCAGTTGGTCTGGTCGTCCAGCCGCGGGGGGCGTGGAGGCGCGGGCGGCTGCAGGAGACGTGCTCCAGCAGCGAGGGTGTGACGGGGGG
>BOPP01000059.1:6000097-6013341 GCA_017312745.1 Gryllus bimaculatus
CGCCCCGCCCCGCCCCGCCTGGCCCCATGTACGAAATTGCGCAGCCGTGTTCGTCTTGAGATAACGCAGCGGGCGAGAGGCCTCCGCCGCACCGCCTGCTCCCCAGCGCGCCCCAGGAATGCGCCCCGACGCCCCCTCCCCTCCTTGACCTCCGCCCGAGGGGGGCGGTGCGGAATGCACTGGCGTGGACGCTCAGGCTTCCGTCAACGTGATCTCTACGAACGTCTGGAATTAGGTGCTTATGAATGTACCAAATCGTCCATGATAAACTTGATGAATTTCATTCTAGATTGTAGTAAAAAATAAATTTATAATTGATTACGCAGTGCATCATATGAATAATACTCTCGTCAAATTTACTTTATTCTAGTTATGTGGTTTTGGATGAGTATTTCTCAAGTCTATTCTGCCATTTACTTTTCTCTCTCTCCATATGACTTGTTGAAATGTTCATACGATTCTCTTATCTTTGTGACGTTCCGCTCACTTGTGTGTCAGACAGACAAATTCAACAATAATTACGTCCGAATTAGTGCCCCGATAATTCGATCGTTGACAATATAACTGTACCTGAAATTATAGAAAATGTTCAATTTTGTAAAAACTATAGTCAGTTGATATTTCAGAATAAGCTAGTTTTAGAACTATGTAGATGGCCAATCATTAATATAAAATGGAAGTGTATGTGGTTACATTATTGAATTGTGTCAGTTAAAATGGTTCATGTCAATGCCACTTACACTGACACCCCTAAGAATAAAGCAGAAAATGTTTATGAATTTCATCTTTTTTTCTAAAATTCTACATACAATCTCAAAGATATTCGCGTTCAACTCGGAATGTCAGTCAGATTATTCTGGCATCCAATAGCTGCATAAGGTTGCGGATAGATTAGTATTAATTACGTTTGTGCTATTTACTCAAATTTTAAACACTAATGTCAGATGTTTTAATAATATTACATTACATAATAGACACCAGTACTTTCAGATGAAGTGAAAAGCTATGAGAAGTTGTGTATATTCTAACTCAGACGCAAGTTACAAGGAATTTTGTAGTTCAGGAGTGCGGTTATATTCTTTACTTGCTGTATAATGGTGTGCACGAGTAAGTATGGTAGGAGGGATTACTGAAGCTGTCTTAAAATATTAAGCATTTTACGGCTTTAGTTCTAGAATCTCAATGAGGCATATTTAAAAATTTAAAACAAAAACCGCAGGGGCGGGTAGGAAACGGCGGCGAGGAGAAAACTCGAAAGAGCTCGCTCGCACGCGTGAGAGGGAAAGAGGTAGCGAAAGATGGGAGGAGAAGATGAGTGTAATGCCGGAAACAGTAAATAAAAAGCGGAGGAGGCAACATTAGCAACCGCAAAGAGAGACAAAGGAGACCTCCGCGATGTGGCTTCCATGCTGAATGATTTTTCATATGGCAGCCGGACGCGGGGCGGTGCCTGCTGGCGCGGGGAAAAGCTGATTAGTAAGCATTGTTCTTAGAATTCATTGCCGAAGATTTTTCTCTCGTTTTTATTTTTATTCCTTCCCTCCCCCCTCCCTCTTCGCCGTTAAGCTCGAATGAATTTTCTTGCGCGACGCGGTGCAACGTCTCCCTCTCTCTCGCTCTTTCCCCAGCCTGCGGTCTCCTCCCGCGGTTTCCCACCACGCCCCCTCCCCGCCCCCGCCCCGCCCTCGGCGCGGCGCCTCCGGCTGCCGGAGGTTTTAAAAGAATGCGGGCCGGAAGCAAAAGCGCTCATTTTCATAAGATGGAGCGGAACGTCATACATATTCAAACATATCTTTCGGACTTTGGAGGCCGACGCACCAGGAGCAGGCCGCGTGCTCTCCCCTCGTCGAGCAGAGCGGAAGGCGGAGGCAACAACTTCTTGCCGCAAGCGTCGTAGCGACGACAACGATTTAAATATTGACGTTTCTTTCGTTTTTTTTCTTCTTCTTTGCGGAGTTTTGTTGGCGCTCCGCTCCCGCCCCCGCGAGCGATCCGCCGAGGCCGTGACGCCGACTTCCCCTCCGTCGCTGAGGACTGGAGCGGAACCCTGCGAGGACGTGCTCGTCGTCGCTGCCTAGTGTCCCTAGATACAGACAGTAGCGCATTCCATTGTTCCACCAATCCCGCCATTTTATAGCCAGTTGTCAGAAGAATTGGAACTTTGTGGTGTTCTGTTAGTTGAGAACCATGAATCTATCTCTAACCAACCAATACAACGTTCATTAATACCAACCAACCATTTAATATTGATGAAAATCTCCTCAATGCCACCAAATGTTACAATTTACCTTCAGCTCAAGAATACTGCCTGGCGGACCTAACCAGTGAGAGAATATTAAATGGTGGCGGTTGCGCTACTCTCTGTATCTAGGGACTCTAGTCGCTGTCGACGAAACAGCGCTTCGCGCGGCCACTCGCGGATTGCCTATCGTTCCAATTGTTGTGTGTTATGCGTTTTGTTAACGCTTTTTTGCTTGTATTCCAGCTTTATACAAAAAGCTTCGTTACAAGAAATTGTTCGTAAAATGGTATCTTACGGCACAAATAATCACGTATTGGCCGTTTACGGCACGAATAATTGCGTCACCACACATTCAGCCAATCGCAACGAGAGAATCATGGGGGGAGGTAGCGGTAAACCGAACAGTCGAGCATCGGTTTGTCGCTTGGATGTCAAATATCTGTGACATCACAATATAGTTATTTCCAAAATTGTAATTAATAGTAATTAAACTAAGATTCATAGAGAGTGAATATGAGAGAAATATTGATTCATAGTAGAAGCTCTGTTATATAATTGTAGAAAAAAAAGTATTTCGTGCTCGAATAATTGATTCTTGCATGATGTATGTCAATTGTACGTTTTCGATCTATCGATATCGTCAAAAAACTTTTTTGATATCGCTGTTTTGTGACTTCCACTTTCGTCATCAGGATACCGTCACAAATGCTATATCTATCATATGTGTCCATTTCTTGTGTAGTTCCCTGGAAGAATGAAAATGTACTCTAATTAGGACATAAAATATCGAACGATATATTACTCGTGAGTTTTGAATATTTTTACATTTTGTAATTTTTATTATTTTGTAATTGAGTTATCGTTATTGAGTTCTCGCTAATAAGCACGAACAGCATTTGTGGTTGCTAATTAGCAGAAACTCTGTAAATTAGCGATGATTGAATAACGTATATCTCATTCTCCTTTCTTTCAAGTTTTTTAACGTTTGCGAAACTTTATTAGATGATATTATTGATTTTATTCTCGTTTCATTTTCCTGTATAAATAGTTATTTAAAAATCGTTGAGATCTCTTTTTATTAAGCACTTTATGTCGTTGCGCGAAAGTCGTATTGGTTTTATACACTCATCTTGTGAAGTTATTTCCTTTTCAGTGTTTCTCATTGCATTACTGTAGGCGTAGAGGATGGAGGCTTTCGTTTCCCCTTTCAAACATTCAAAATTTTGAGGGTGATGCGCCAGTGAATGATTGGATTGCGGCGTTGGTATATCTTTTCTTCTCTTTCTCCAAAACATCACAGATATTTTCTGTCCTTTTTCATCAAAATCGGTCGATGAGGACGTAATTGCGTTGGAAATTAATAGATTCTTCTTTGTGACTACGGACTAATTGATCTCAAAGCAAAGGAGACATGTAAAGCAGGTGAAAGCAATAGCCGAACCTTCAGTGGAGCGTTTCGTATTCACGATACATATATTTCGTCTGAAATATCAGACGGGAGAATTTTTTTTAATGCGTCGAGTTTTGTACATGTATGTAAGAGTAGATATGGGTGCTGGCAAAATTTGATTTACAAAATTGTGTACCTAATCTTGATGTACATATATCATTAGAAAGAGACTAGTTTTAAGAAATGAATTTTTAGTACTCTTTTCCTAATGTAACTTTTTTGAGTAATGGGCTGGACAATCATTATTTGTTTTCAGAAATAGTTCAAAATATTAAAAATGCCGTCATAAGTTGATGTCGAAATTTTTGTGGTATAATTATGATGAAAAAACTTGAGAGGTTTTTGAAGTAGATTGTATTAAAATCATAAGAAGTCCAATTAAAACTTTCTATTTTTTCATGTAGTTTTGTCATTGTTAATAATTTTGATGTTGCTTTTGAATACTGATTTTGTATTTGAGTGTTCTATTCTTAATTTCAAATTTATCCGAAACAAATCTTCCTTGAAATTTGATCAGGGATTACGAATACCTTCGTGATGATTAACTGTCGTTGGACGACTGAATTTCTCGGAGTCTGATGAAAGGGTTCAGAGCGGGTTAAAAGGGCTCCGAGATCGGTTGAGGGCTCGTGGGTTCCCTCTTATTGATTGCGTAGAAGCTTGTCGTCGAAGCTGGAAGTGGGTAAAACCATTAATTTTATTCGAACACTTGGTTTATTGATTTGCATGCTGCTGTATTGCATTGACGAAACGACATTAGTTGAACTCTCTAATTCACATTATGTGAGAATTTTGTATCCTACCATCCTGAGTCACTTAGAGGGTGATGTTTTTGTCTTATTTAGGACATATTCACCTCTTCCTATTTTCATCTTAAAGTTCAAAGTAGTTTTACTGCAGTATGTTATGATTATTATCAATAGATTTATTTTGGAAAGAGAAATAAGCATTGAATTTCATCTTCAATAAATAATAGATTCTTAATATTTACCAATTTTACGACCAAACATAGGAGACTAACATCATGTGCCACATTTACAAAATCGTAGGCTAAATGAAGTCAATCCATGTTACATCAATTAACAATGAAAAGCGTATCATAAACGAAAAATGTGATCAGACACGTAAGTTTACATGCACTAATATGCAACAGGTAGATGCTCTCTCTGTAGAGTTTGAAGAAAGCTCCATTTGTTGAAGAAGAAACATTTGTTGACTTCTTAGTTTATGATTTTGTACCTAATGTTTTTAATTTGTTTAATGAGAAGTCCTCATGGAATATTAGCTACTTTCATAAAATGTGTATGTGTTTGATACGTACTGCAAACATAAAAATCTATTTCATTGAACACTTTCATAACTTTTCTAAAATCATATTTGAAAACTATTGATTTATTTATGATTTAAACATATACGTTTTTATTATTAATGTTGTATGTGATTTTTATCGTTAGATTGATACAAGGGGTTTCACTGTCAGTTAATCTGATTATGATCTCGAGAACTTGGAGAAGTTCATTAAAATATTGGTGTTGTGACTGACAAGATACAAATGTGAATTTCGGTGCTGACGTTAAACACAGTGATTCGAAAAGTTTGTGAAACTTCGAGGTACGTAAAGTACAGCTTCTAGAAGCCACTGGCTACTTGGATCATGTTTAAATGTTGCAGCCGATATGATCCTATACACTATCTCGGATGTGAGGCTTGGAGGCAGACGTGATGTCCTGAGCTGCGTTTGATTCACACGTGCTATGAGATCGAAGGGTGGAGGTTTCTAGTCGCCGATAGATAGCAGTGTAGAAATGGATCGGGCAAACCTATAAATGAAAACCAGATTGTAAATAAAAAAGGTCCAATCGAGAACCCTCCTCGTGAAGATAACGTGCACTGGTATCACAATATATCGTTGACAATTTCTTACTTTTTAGTATATTTACATGTACGCCCAGTCAATTACTGCTGTAATCTATTTTCAATATGAACTCCAAAACACAGAATAATTGGGTAATTGTAATAGTCGCTTTAAATAAATGGCTTGCTTCATTTCAAGTCTTTCAGTATTCGCAACGAACAAATTAGAGCTCGGCTGCATGTTGAGGTCCCTTCAACTTGGCGCATCCTCACGCCGGTGCTGGTGGCACGTCGGCGGCCGGCTCACTTGGCCTCGTCTCCCGCCCACGCCTGAGCCCGAGCTTCCGACCCGCCCCGCCCCGCCCCGCCCGCCCCGCCTCAGCCCGCCTCCTCTCCGCCACGCTCCTCCCGCCCCGCTCCGCCCCGCCCCGCCCCGCTCCGCCCCGCCCCGGCCCCCGCCCCGCTCCGCCCCGCGCCGCCCCGCCCCGCCCCGCCCCGCCCGACCCCATTTCCGCGCCGCGCCGTCCCCGGGCGCGCCGGTTATATTCATCCGTAAATTTGACGGGCGCACTATTTACGGCGGGCGAGAAAGGAGCCGGTGCGAGCCCCCTCCCCGCTGATCGTATGCACGCCTTTAGAAAAGATGCAAGCGCGCACCGACGCTAGCTTGTAGATTCGCCTCGCTTGCTCGCTCGGCTTGCTCGCCCGCGCCCGCCGCCCGCCCGCCCGCTCGTCGCCGCCACAACGCCACTACTACATCCCTCCTCCTCCTCCTCCTCCTCCTTCTCCTCCTGCTCGCTCTTCTCTCGACTTTGCGGCTCGCCTGTCTGCGGAAAGCCGCTCTCTCTTAGCTACCATACATCTTCTCCCTTCTTTTTGTATCTGCTTTGTTTCTGATTTGCTCTTGCCATCCTCAGCGTTTACCCCTCTTTCCTCAGCCACCTTATTGTGAGTCGTTCTTAATTCTTTCGCGGCCATCAACTGCTCCTTTTCAACAGATTTATCCTGTTGCAGCATCCCTTTCGTCGACGTTCTTCTTACAAATACCTTCTTCACCTTCCCTTCCTCTTCATTTTGTCGCTGTGGGCCCGTCCTGTGCCCTACAACGCCTCTTTTTGTGATTGCTCTGTTCTCTGGTTCGTTTTTTCTATCCTAATCTATGTCACTTTGTTTTTGTAAGGTTGAGCTAATTCGCTCGTTTCTCTGCTTTCGGGTTTCTCATTCTTTGTGTTTCGTTTTGACTCTCCGCGACCGCTGTATGTTTTCTGGCGTCTCCCTGCTATCTCGCTCGCTTCTCCATCCTCTCGCTCCTCGAATAAGCCCACCCACATACGCGCCACGCGCCGACCGCGCGCCCGCCTGACGGCAGCGTTTAGTCATTTATTGTGGCACCGCGATGCTTGGTTAATTAATAAGACTCCGTCGTAATGTTGTGTTGTTAATTGTGGGGCAGAAACCCGAAGAGTCTCGCATTAAATCCATCGGTACGGCCGTAATGAAAGGAAACCTCGCTTCCTTTGCTTGCACCGCCCAAAAGCTGATTAAAATATAGAAGCATCCCTCCCCGCCCCGCACCCCCCTCGTCAACACCCCGCCTCCTCTCCGCCTTCGCGCCACGCCGCGTCGCCTTCGCCTTGTCTCGCGGCCGTTCGGCGCGTCCCCCCCCCTTCTCCCGCGGAGCGGCGACGTCGCTGCTTCGCCGCACGTCTTCTCCGATTCTTCATCTCCCTTCCCCCTCTCTCACTCTCTCTCATTCTCCAATCTCGCGCCCGGCGCGATTCGCCCCGCGCCGCTCCCCGCCCCCGCCTCCCCGCCACAACGGCTTCCTCCCCGTCTCCCGCTGCGGCCGCGCGCCTCGCTTCACCGGTATTTTGCGCCCCCGCCCCGCCCGCGTGCCGCCACCCGCCGCGCCTGTTTCACCGTGCAACATAATACTTTAATAATATCGCCTACCCGCGAGGCGCGACGTGGCGACGGGCAGTCTGGGGGAGGGGAAGGTGCGGGGGCGTCCTTGTCTCGCGTCGCGCTCAAAAGATCCCGCCCGTCGCACGAAATTGGAGAATAAAACTCCCCTCCATTTATCGAGGTATCGGAAATTAACGGCGGGGCTCGTCCTTTCAGCGGCGGCTCAGTAATTTTCTGTATTTTGCGCGAAGACGCTGGGTGGTTTTCAAAGGCGCCTCTGAAAAGCAGGCCGCGCGGCGGCGGGCCCAGGTGAAGGGAGGAGGTGACATCGACAAATAATAATTTACTTGACTATTTTTATCTGACGTTGTAATTTATGGTGGAGGAGAAAGGTTTGATGTGGGTGTTAGCTGAGATGCCTCTTTGGTAGTGTGCTATTAAAAGGTAGCCGACGTTGCCGTAGTGTAGCTGGGTATCACTTGAAGGTAATTGACATTTGTATTGCTCTGTTATGTTACAAAATAAGTATAACAATTAGTAAGGAAAAGTGTGATATATGTACAAAGAGCTGAAAACTAGTATTTGTCGACGTGAATTTGCGTCTGAAAAACTCTTATTGACTGGCCCTCGTAACTAACTGGAGGTGCTACAACAACTCATACTTTCTCGTAATATTTCGAAAATTTGCAATTTTCGAACATTCAGAGAGTTTAACGAAAAGGAGACATGCTCCATTTTTAAGTGTTCATTGTTCTATCAGTGGGAAACAGAATTAAGAAAAAAATTGGAGCGTTTTTTAAGAATTTTTTTATATGATGCATTAATTTCAAGCACAAATTATGCAAAAAACGATTCATTTAAAATTTATAGTAAAAAATAAATACGTTGTTGGTAAATTACCTTAAGTTTTGGATTTATTCTCTGTACAAAACTTTTACTTAAAAGAACTATTGTTCTTTTGAATGAATTTTGACAGAAAAATCAATAATATTTTTTCAGACTGTCACCAAACTGAATGATAATTATTTATTAATTTTTATTGATACTTTAACTTTTCATCTCTCAGAATCGAACCTGAGTTTTAATACGTCTTAAAAAGACATATCTGGATGGGGTAAGGTTCATTTCCGTTCGTCACTTCCGGTTGCTATGTGAACCTACTCAAAGCAGCGAAATAATGTTTAAATAAAGTGAGTACAGCAAAATGGTAGTGTTGTTAACTTTTCGAATGTGGTGTGGAGTTGATACGGGATGGGGTTAATGGGGAAGGACCGGTTCGGCTGCGGCAGCAGCACCGTGCGCCCGACGTGTCGCTAACGATCACCTTTGTGTTCGCTTCGCCATCGCTCCGCTAGCGGATCGGCAATTGCCCTCGACTCCCCAGCCGCGAGTAGGCGCGCGCGCTCCTGTGATATCATTACGCACCATAAACTGCAGTTATTCCGAAACAAGCCTATACGTTGGCAGTTTTGGGTAATGTTTGTGCAGCTTTGTTAGGTAACGGGAAACGCGCGTATACAGTAATTACTTCTCTCGGAAACAGTTGACAGTTTTAAAGGCAATTACGGTAACAAAACACTATGACAAGCGAATTATATTCTCGGGCTCATTAATGCTGGTAGGTGCGAATTTATATGCATTTCAATAGTGAACTCCCATTCCAGGAGATGTATGTTTGCATACATGAGTTTGAAAGCGCTGTGCATTTTCAGTGTTTGAGGCATTTATGTTGTTTATCTTGCATTCTGTGTTATATGTTGTAGCAATAAAATATTCCCATGTTTGTGCTTTATTTTGAATGTATGGCTTTTGAAAGTTTAATATCGGGCTCGAAAACGTAAAAAGTACAAACCGGAATTTGATTAATTCTCTCATTGGCTTTGCACGACCCGTATAAATTCTTAATTCTTTTGGCAATAACTTAGGTTTTGTGGATTTTACATGTCTTTCATTTTGTTACGATATTTACATCGCAGTGTATTGTGATTTCGCTTTTATTGGTTAGAAATGCTATGTAAGCTTCTTATTCCCAGATTGCAGACGCTGTTCTTCTGAAAAGTATATCCCCAAGTTATAATACGAGACACAGCGGCGTTTTATGTCTTGGAGCTGTCATGTAACGAGCGATATCATCTAAATTACAGTTGATGCCGTATTCGGTTTTTCTTTCGGCCCAGAGCGTCGTTATAAGAAATGAATTATTACTTTCCGTAGAAAGGAAACTCCTTTGCCGATATCCATCGTTTCTAGCTTTAAAAGAGTATTCAGATGCGCATGGCTCACTGCGGCGGACGTTTATCGAGGATCCTGTAATTTACAGTGTTTTGGCCAGGAGCTGCGGGCTCTGCTTTGCGGCGTGAATGATAGCCGTGTTGCGTCTGCCAATAGACGTTTCCTTCTCGCGCTTTGTTTGAGAAGTTGACGACTCGATTTCACTCCTCGGGAGAGTGCAGGAGGCAAGTTTCTGCGATGAGGGCTGCGGCCACGGACTGTGAAGGCGTGGAGTCGGAGGTGGATGTGGACGCTGTGGATGGAATGGGCGGTGGCTGGTTGTTGTGTCAGCAGCGGCGTGTTGTGAAGTCAGAGGAGGGTTGTGGCGGAGGTGGGGTGGAGGCAGCGCGGGTGGTAGGGTAGAGGCCGGAAGGAGCGGCGGGAACGCGCGAAGGAGAGCGTGGCGACGGAGGTGCTGTGGGAATGGCAGGGGCGGCTTGCGTGTGGGGAGGGCTTGATCGCGTTGAGACGAGTGAGCAGACTGCTCGGAGTGTTTCGGGATCAGGAAAAAAAAAAAGTAAGCGGCTACTGGGTTGAAGTCGGTCCGCGGACGCGGCGGGGCGAGGAGGGAGGGGGGCGGGGGCTGCGCTACGCTCCATTTCCGGTCTGCGGTCTTTAGCTCGCACCCTCCCGCTTTGTTTATGCGTTCTCCGCACGCAGGGAAGGGGGCGAGAGTGCGAGGAGGGCTTCTTCGGGCCGTGTATCTTTCCGCTTCTTTTTTGCTCTTTCGTTTGAACGCCCTTCTTGTATTCTTTTCACCTCACCCTTCATTTATTTTGCTTTTTTTTTGTCTATCCGTCCAGTTGAGCGTGATGTTGTATTCTCCTTTTCTTGATTTCATGCCTTATATCGTTGTAATTGGGATCATGTTTTACTGGATATCGAGGGAATGGTAGTTTTGCATGTTTTTATTTTGACGATCAGACTTGTAATGGAGGAGACGTAAGTATTTAATATTTTTACCAGAATGACTTTATTATTTCTTTTTCTTAGAATAAAATGTTTTTGATTTCGCAAAATGAATAACTTTTTATATTTTCTTTAATTTGAAATTTCCATGACTTTGGAAATAACGCTTTAACGCTCTTTTCGTATGCAACAAAATAGTTTTATTTATTTACATTCTTGTACTCTTGACTTGTTTACCGTATTTCGTATTCATAAATTATTTGTTCGTATGTGCTTCAATATGGTGAGGCGTCGGATCAACGTTTAAAATATGAAAGTTTTTCAACACCGTTTTTGAATTAATAATCAGTTCTAGTCAAAACTAGTAATGTTTCATGAATTATTCCTTCATAAGCTCAAAGGTCGTCGTGAATCTTAATCTACAACCCACGGTAATTTTGCCCAAATACAGTCCCTTATTATTTATTTATATTTATTACTGTTATACGAAAATGAAAGAGAGGTTCGCAAGGCCTGGTATTCGAGAACTACTTTAGGATTTCTATTAACATGCGAAAACCTGATATCAAGTCAGTTCTGGTTAACTTGTTAGTGATCCTTTAAAACTAGTAATTATTATTCTTAGTTTTTTAGATAATATTGGTCAACAGATTAAATACCAGATTTTTCAAATCATATTCGCGTAATGAAGAGAATACTTTTCGTGTAGAAACAAATGATTGAGTCAATCAATAGAGAATGTGGAAATTGGATGTAGATGCAGTGCACAATTTTTGGGCTGTTATGCACATGTATTTATGTATGAATAATTTCTCCAAATATTGATTTATCACTTGAAATCGTATGATATACATTGAAATTTAAAAAAAATTAATAAGTGTAGTAATTTTAGTGTAAAGAATATTGAAACCAAGAAGAATTTCATGATGTGCTGCATTAATACTCTTTGCTTGCATTACTTGTCCACGTAGAGGACATGGGGCACAGTGTGAGGGCTTAGCTCGCATTTCCTTGTGGAGAAGGACCTGTCGTAAACGGGTTCCCGGAGTTATGAATACAAAACACACTGCAAGAGGGAAAGAGGAAAAAGGATTCTAAAACGGAGGTATGATCAAATAATTTCAGAATTCCAGTTTTGTACGTCTAAAAAGGAACTTTGACTACACCGCTGTAACTAAATGGCAGAAAGGTTTTCATATGCTCTTGCAGACGTCACGCAGTTCCCCATTTGCGATGGAACAACAACATTCAACGCAACTGCGTTGGCAACACGCAGTGAAATTTTTTTTCTGCTGCTCCCAAAGGAGACACGGCATGCACGCCGAGGGAAAAAAGAGAGAGAGAGGCATAGTGTGGATGTGGATGCTATGAATGTGTATATGTGTGCGCACGTCGGTGTACGTCAACTGTGATTTGCCCGCGTAATGAAATGGGTCAGTGAACCTTTTCAACTGGCACGACCGCTTCGCTATGGAAGGTTATTTTCACGGCTGCAGGAGCTTAGAATCGAATCTCATGTAACTCATTCATGAAGGCCATTACACGACTGCTGATGGAATACATGATTCACCAACCGCTGGAATATCAAAGAAGGAGATACAAAAAAATACATACAAACGACTTTATTTGACTCTTTCTCTCGGGCTCTTTTCTCTCTCTTTCTCCCTCTCTTTCCCTCTCTCTATCTGTCTAGTATCTCTGTCTCCTCATCTCCGAGTATGTGACGTTAGATCTGTGTTGTGCCATTTCAAATATTTTTAACAGAATGTACAGGTATGACGATAACCCATTTTTCGACATTTGTATCATTTGTGCAAAGCAGGGTCAAGAAAGGTTGTTTGTGATTAGTTGTTCTCTGATAAATGTTAACTAATCTTTCAAACGTTTCTATGCAATTTCATAAGATCCATACTTCATATATTTCATAGATTAATGTGGTTACATATTTTTTAAGCGTCGTTATTGTTAATTTTCAGGTTTTCATTTACTTCCATTATTTAGCAAAGAATTATTTAAATATTTAGGATTATTCACTTACATTAACTTATAAAAAAATTCCTTATCCTCAAACCCCTCCAACATCTCCAACAAGAATAAAATAAACAATTATTAGATTTATTCTAGATTGTTAATATAACATTGTTCACCACATAATTACCATTGTTGATACGAATATACAATTGTTCATTCTCTGAGTATTTATTGCTTACTACTTACTGCACCTACTACTTGCATTGAGTTTTTATTCTTAATTGATTGGTTTAAGTGCCCCTTTGGCGATTCTCATGGCACGTTGTTTCTCAGACCCCTTTCCTCCGTTGGGAGCGTATCCGAAAGCTCGTCCTCCGGGAAAAGGGCACGTCGTTGACTCCCGGGCGCGAGTGCGGGCGAGCACGAGTGTGTTTGATGTGAATTCGACATTCTTTTTCGCAATATCTGTGAACTTGCGCGCCGTTTTGTCAATTTAGACGCCGGGAATTCACGCTCAGCTCCTTTGATGATCGCTTTCCCTACATAATTCTCCCCCGGACGAGAGAGCGCTCCCTTTGACGTCAACATTCTGCCGTCTGCCACCCGGAGCCTCGTTAAAATTTTCCGCTCGCCCGCCGGGGG
>BOPP01000059.1:6013354-6033251 GCA_017312745.1 Gryllus bimaculatus
GGGGGGGGGGGGCGCGGGGGCCGGCCCCGGGGCCCGGGCACCCAAAGGAAGCTGTCGTCGGCCCCGAGGACTCGTCTTGTCGGCCCGCTTCCGACAATTGACTGCGCTGTGTGCTGCGCTGTTGTTGGTGACAGCCTTTTTTTGAGAGCCTCTTGATCGAGAATATCGAAAGCACTAGAGGGGATGTAAAATTCTTGGGAAGTGGTTTACTTATCATTCATGTTATTTGTTACATCATTGGTCTTTATTACTTCGTTTTTTATACTTTCTCACCCTTACTACGTAGTAACAGAAAGCATAGTAATCATGCAATGGAAAAAGCCTTAGTGGTACTGAAACGTGAAAACTAAAAAATGGATAAATCTGGTTCCTTCCTGTATTGTAAATTCCTTCCTATAACATGTGGTGTATTCAACATTCATGTTTTGTGGGTCCTAGATATCAAAAAATCGATTGAAAGCGAAACATGGCCTATGCCGTTCAGGAGATTTCTTCCAAAATTGATACTCCGTAATCAATTTTATTTTTCTAAAAGCACTCTGATTTTGAAACGGATAATTGTATTTATAGGGGTCCTATATGTGAAGCTTCAACAACATTTTCCAAGTTGTCTCAAAATGCCTCCAAACCTGTGGATTAAACTTCGCTCTCAGATAGTATAAAAACGAGAGTGATGTAGGTCTCATTTTCATTGAGGACCATAAGTTTTTTGCAACTTGCAACACTTTAATTTTTTTCGGCGTCTTCTCACAATTACAGTATTGAAAATAGATTTTTTCCTAAACAAAATGTGTTCTTTAAAGCAGATTTTGAAAGTAGATCATGTACAACTTTTCACAGCTATGTGTAGTGTTCGCGTATTTTTACATGAAATATAGGCTGTTTTTATTTTTAAACAATTTAAAAAATAATTTTCTAAAAAACCGCTCCATTTATTAAAAAATTCTTGTATCCATCAAAGTTGATAAAAATGGTGCAGGTTTCGTTTCCGGCAAACGGTTTTTTCGATAATTATACAGATTGATCATTTAAATCGACATAATCTGTTCTAAAATTAAGCTCTGTAAAAAAAGTGAAGCATTATTTTCTAAAAAAACAAGATATTTTCGCTTGAATTTTCTTTGATATTTCGCTTGAATCGCGTAATTCGGGCTTGAAATTAATTCAAATAAAAAACGTCACAAAAACCGTTCTAAATTGCTTTTTTAATTTTTTTCTACGAATAGAGCAAAGAACGCTTAATAGAATAACATAGGTCTGATATTCGTTGAACTCTCTGAATTTTCAAAAATTTGCTTATTTCGAAATAATGTGAGAACATATGCACTATTGTAGCACCACTAGTTGATTGTGGATATTGTGAGGTGTGTGACTGAACCAATCTAGTCAAACCGCACAACAAATCATATTTAAGACAACTAATGGAATTTGAAAATAACCAAGAATATTCAGTATCCATCAAAATTATAATTTAAGAAAATGTTCTGAGTCTCACTAGGAAGGTAGTAAATGTCATAGAATGCTAATTTTATGCTGATTATTGTTTTTTTTGGCATCATAATTTCAAAACATATGGTTTGCTGTGATAATTGCGGCGATAGCTGTATGCGTTTTCGCTTCAACAGTGACATTCCAGAAATATCGACCGACAATGGTCGTTCTTTTGGTAATTGTGAGTAGAATGCGAGCTTTATTAGTGTCAACAAATCTATTAACGATGCACATATCTGGCAAGAATCATATCTCAATTTCAGATAATAGAAAACATAAAAATTACGAAAATATTTTGATTAAGTGTATTATTGCTTTGTTTTTCCGCATTTTATTCTAGCATTATTGCATCTGCATCAGTGTCTGTTTTCCAAGCGGAGTATATAAAGATATCATTCTGATTTTGTTTTCTTCATCGTCGCTGTGCCATCTCACTCCTTGGACCTAAACTTTGTTCTTGGCAGCCATTACACCATTGGCACTTCAAAACCTGAAAATTCCGTTTTAACATTTCGTAACTCGCTTACTGTTTGCTGCTCTGTCTCTTTTGTTTCGCGTTCCTCCTCGTGGCCTTTGCGGCCCTCGCACTCGTCCACTCCCACTACCCCTCCGACCCTCCGACACGACCACCATTTCCTCAGCGCTTTACTGCTCCGGCTCGCTTTCGCGGCTCCCGTTCAGGGTTCGTCGTCGCTTCCAACCCGCCTACCTCCCGCGCAGGAGCTCGAAGACGTAAGAAAGCGCCGAGCGTGACGGCGAGAAATTAAGAAGTCACGAGAATTAACTAATATATCTGTGCGCCGGTGGGAGTTTGTTTGTTTTACGACGCCACCGTCTCGGATTCGGATGAGCCTCCGTCGCCGCCGCCGTTCCTCTCTCCTTCTCTTTGCCCGCCCGCCCGCCTTGCTCCCTTCCGCGCCGATGTAATTGAGATAAGACCCCCAACGCCCTTATTGCGGGTGCGCGCGTCCTACAGCTCACGGGCGACGTCTCTGGGATGGCGGGGCGTTGCAGTCTCTACGAGCACGAATTCGTTCATTGGTTGGGGATTCCGGGCGTGTCAATTTCGAAAGGCGTTTAGTTCCGAAAGTGGAGTGCATGTTTTTTTTTTTCGGGGTAAATGGTGGTGATCTCCCGTTGTATAGCGCTAGACTCGGCCCCGACGCTGGTCGGCTTGGGTGTTTTCCTCAACCAGCTATCTCCCACCAGCAGGGCACCGCTCCAGCTGGGACAAGCTTTAAACTCCCGACTCAACTCCCAGCATGTTTTGTTGTGTAGTGGATATAAGTGTAGGTGTGGGTAAGGATAGGACAAGAAAGAGGAAGGAATGATCGCGCGCGGTTCATGGTCCGTTTCTTAGGGTATTGCACCGGTATTCGCCAGGTGGTGATAGGAGAAACCACGGAAAACTACCTGTGAGAGCAGCTGGCGGATAAAATTGAATTGGCCTTTTTTTACGTGGCGAGACTCGGCCATCAGCGCGGTCTTCCGTCTGACCACACAAATTTCGCTAACGCTCTTTCACACTAGAAGAGAAAGGAAGGTATTTCTGGAGCGAGAAACAGGCAAATTTTGACTTTAGCTCAGAGGCTACGTCATTTAGACTTGAGGAGGCGCAATTCTCCTCCGGAAAGTGGCTGAACTCAATCTAGCTGTGTAGCTAGTGTCAAAACTCTTGCCACCGACGTAACTCAACATGTCAGCCAGAGGCAGTGACAATTCATGCCCTTAGCTACCTAAAGCCGGTGCACGAGCATGATGAAACCCGGCGCGAAATTTTGAGTATGCAATGCAAACTTTGCAGGAGATCCACTATTTGCCTGTTGTTAATAAGCTTCGGAAATGCAGTCCTTTTTTTTTTTTTTTTTCCGCATGTGCGGACGCTTTATTTGTCCCTCTTCTGGTTTCCTGCGCTCTCGCGCTGCCGGCCTCCTGTCCGGTGATTTTTCTTGTGCTTCACTGATGCGATGCTTCTGGATTTACTTGCCGTGTTTTGGTTAAGCGTAACACGTGACATAAAAGTACGTTTTTTTTTATAATTACGGCTAGGTCTGGAATATTACTTCATTCAATACTGGGGGGGGGGATTTTCAACTGGTGTATTGTTATGCGTTTTGTAATGCATTTGTTAACTTTCCTACTTACTCCTGGAATTCACATTCTCTTCCTTCCGATTATATCGTGTAGTTCCATTCCTTGGTAGATTTCATGACGCTGTATTTTTTTTTGATTTCGGAGCGCTGAAGTACCATTTAGCTGTTTAACCCAATTTGTTTGCTTAGTATCTGAATTATAACGTAAAATATCCATTATTTATTCCTCCACCAGATAACATTTTATTTTCGTATTTTATTTATACATTTTAAGTTTAAAGTCTTGTATTATTCAGCATAACCTTTCATCTCTTGTGAAGAGTTATAAGATATGCAATTGCGTCGTCAATTCCTTCTGTTTTGAAGGAAGACCTCTCCTGTCTGTTGAATAAAGAAAATGATTCACTCCGATTTCTGATGCAGGAAGAGGTTTACCTTCCTCCGTGTAGAAGAGGCCCCTGTCGCGTGATCGAAGTGTGTGGTCTGAGCGAGTCGCTGCGCTCGCAGCATAGGGGAAATCACGAAGACGCCCTGCGCTTCCAGGGACGCGGCCGGGATCGCTGGGGCCCTTGGGCCGGTGCCGGGGTCGGGCCCGCGACAGACAGACGTCTGCGTGGGCGGCCGCCAAAGGACATCCCCCCCCGCCCCGCCCCGCCCGCCCCGCGCCTTCTTTTGTGGCTAACGTCGTCAAACCCCGGTCCAGCAACCCAATAAGGTGGCCGTACTTCAGACGTCGGAAGCTTTGCTAACAGCCGGAACATAATCTACCTTTCCTCGCATCCTCGGCCGCTCACTTCAAAAGGGACGGGCTGGGCCGGCCACGCCCCCGCGCCGCGCCGCGCCGTCCGGCCTCGCGAGGGGATCAATGCCAGCCCACAGGCCGCGCTTGCTCCAAACTTCGCTCGTGTCTTTTTTATCTGTCCCTTTTCTCCAAGTTTGTCGGGACAACATAAAAACTGTTAAGAGTTACTCCTTCCCTTACATGCGGCCGGTCTATGTTCCCTCCGCGGCGCAGATGGGAACATGCTTCCACGATGATGTGTTAAATCAACAAGAGGGGCGCGGGAGAAGTTTCAAGATAAAGTCGAAGCAGGAAAGTCTCGTCTGATGGCGGTCTCACCGGCCGTTTGCGTCGTAACAGATCCGTGACCGTTACGCGACGGGAGAGGAACTGCGAGGAAGAGTTTCTTTTTGTGGATGTTGAAATGAGTTGCAGCAAGCTGTCGTGTATCTTAACGTATATGTAGGGATAATAATTTATTTTCGAGGAATACCTTTTAAAAAGCTTCAGACGTTCAATTCGTTGGTCTTCTTTGTGTTATATAGAAAATAAAACTGAAACATTTGTAATGAAAGTTATTTAGAGTACCTAATGCGTCATGTGCGTTCATAAACACACACACACACGCACATATGATTCATTTGCATTTCATTATAATATTTCAACACAATAATGGCTGAACAAAATTTGTTTCCTAAAGTATATAATATAAAGCTTTAAGATAAAGTTGACTGTAATATTTATTCAATCTAAAATAAATATTGTATCAGTGTGTGTGTGTATACGACTATAAAAAGTGTAATAAATAGTTACTTACAATACATTTAGATTATAAAGTAAACGGATTCGTATGATCTTTTCATTTTGGCAATAGAAACGTATGGATGTATTTTAGGTCAGAATTCTCACCTTCACAGTAGATATTCATGTTTGCTGTCATCACTATGAATTGTGGCTCTTTATTTTTCCAATTCATCCAAAAACTTTAACAATATTTACGAAATTTTTTTCTATTTGTTTTGGAACTTGATTACTGTAAAAGGCAATTCACTATGACAAGGTTCACGTACCACGAAGGTATTCAATGATAGTCTCTAGAGGTATTCTATGATAGTAAAACACTTATAGTACTTCCGCACGTTTGCACATTCTTGTTCGAATATTTGTTGAGGGTGACCTTTCCTGATAATATCTCTTCATGATAATATCAATTCACAACAATGTTAATGATTTTTGAAAATATGTGTTTTCCTATATAGTAATTAGACAAAAGTATATCAACTGAAAAATATTTTATTAGTGTAAATATTGTTTTTTACTTCATTTCGTGGCTTTGAATTTTTTACAGATGTTATTGCCTCATAATCATCCCTTAGTTAATTTAGCAATACATAAAATTAAATCCAATATTTCACATGCTTTTCCAACATTACGAAACAGTATCGAAACATTTGTGAGCAGGGTATGGGTCGGGAAAATTGGAATGCCTATAATCCACGCGTACAGGGCAATTAAATGATTTTATGACCTTTTACAGCCCATTTTTTGTGACTTACAATTGCAGCGAAAACAAGATATACTAATTTATTTTATCGTATTGTTATATTAGTAACATCGATCGATGATTTGACAACCGAAATTACTAGCGTTAATACCTACCCCGTAATGCTTTAATCTTCTCTCAGTTCCGCAATATTAGCGTGCACCAGCTAGCAATCGGCCTACCTCGACCACTGGCGTTTAACCATTGTGAAACACTATCACGTAGCAGACGGATCTCCTGGCATTATACACTACTTCACAATGGTTGGTGAAACTCAATCCCTGGCAACGAAATTACCTTTGGCCATGGCGCATAGAATTAGGTTGATTTGTGAAACTCAAACAAAGGGAATAATTACGTTTTGATCGTTTACTACTGCTGCTAATATAGCGAGCGCAGTCAGTATTTAAGCGAAGGTACAGGTCTGACCGTAAAGCAGTGTCGGGAGACTGAAGATGAATCTGGAAGAAAGAAAGGCGGAGTGTGCGCATTTTAATTTCAAAGCGTGTATTTTATTACTAACTACCCTCTTCTGTGATCATCGGTGGAGCAGGGATCTCACGTTTGACTTTGGCTACTCGCAGAGGAATCCATATAAAAAATTGTGATCTCGGTCGTTTAGGTAATAATAAAATGCATCATCGTGGATTATCGTAATCAGTATATCAGTTCGTGTAAATTATGTAATTCAATATTTTGGATTAATTTGATTAGTTATTATTCCCAACGTCTTGTTAAAAATTAGTCCTTTTTGAAGTCCGGAAATATTTTAAAATATTTATATTTTATTTCGTAGTTTCAATCGTTCAACTGTTATTCAGTTTTAAGTGAATTGACAATGTAAAGTAGATGCATGTGTAATAGTTTATGGCATAAAAACTTTTAAATAGTATAACCTTAATGAACAATCTTCTTTCTAATCTAATTTCTGTAAATAGGCCTGTACATTATTTTATTTTCCTTTATCATCGTGTTTTAGAAACAAATAAATAAAACAGTTAATAAACATAACAAAGAAGTACTACATGTAGTAGTAAAGACAATTTACTGAAAGAAATAAAGTTGTTGCAATGCTCTAACAGACACTCAAATTTTCTGGAATAACATGATGTGCGTTTTTTTTTTCAAATTAAAAATTCATTTGATTTATTCCTGATCGTATCACTAACAACTGTTAGTATCAAAATCAACTGAAAGTTACTAAGGTCGGAAATACAGCCTTCATTAAGAAATTATTGTAAGAAGTATCGTAATCGCGTACTGGAAAACGGTTAATTTTGGACAGAAAGACTCTTATCGACTGGCCCTGGTAACGTACTAGAGGTGCTACAGAATCTGATACGTTCTCGTAATATTTCCAAAATTTGCAATTTTCGAACATTCATAGAGTTCAACGAAAAAGAGACATGCGCCATTTTTTAAGTGTTCCTTTTTCTATTAGTGGGAAACAAAATGAAGAAAACATTTGGAGTGCTTTTGAAGAAATTTTTTTTTTATATGATGCATTAATTTCAAGCACAAATTACGCCAAAACAATTATTTTTTAAGTGTACATCATCTTTTTTAAAGAGGTGATTATTATATAACAGATTTTGTTTTGAGGCAAAATTTCTATCTTTAATTTTGTAGTTCTGAAATGTTAACATTTTGCAATTTTCGCAGAACAGTGAGTTCGTCAGAAATGAGACTTGCACCAATAATATTACCGTCTTTTGATATGAGCAGAAAACGTAAACCAGAAATGTTAGTTTCCACGTTACGCTAGAGAGCGCAGCGGAGAGCACGCTGACTGAGTAGGCGTTCGCGTGCGGCGAAGTGTGAGCGCGGGGCTCTAAGCGACCGTCCGTTGGTGTTGAGAGCGCGCGGGCTCCAATGCAGAAGCCGCCTGCTCCTCTCCCCCCCCCCCGCGCCCCGACGCAAGAGATTCAACAACTTCCATTTCCTGTGCGTTTGATGGATCTCTCCCCGAAATCTTGATGCCGTTTTTTCCTTTTTTTTGTTTAATTTCCTGTGCTATGTGACCTGCTGGTGGAGATTCTTATCTTTGAAATCTTGTTAATAACTGTGTTGGGGGAAAAAGTTTTTTTCCCCGCGTCCGGTTTTGTCAAATGCATAATTTCGTTTTGTCGTTTGTTTCAGGTAAGCTGACGTTATATCCGCGACCGCAACGCCGCTGAATGCTGATGGAGAATTGTGAGTTCGAATTCTCTAATTCTTTCCTTTCGTTTCCGCACCAGGCTCCCGTGTCGTTCCTTTCCTCCCAGCACGCGGATATAAATTACCCTCCGTCGTAGACAATATGATAAAGGATGAAATCCTGCAGGATTGTTCTTTAACTCCCGGTAATTGAGTTACAACTGGAATATGCGAATAGGTGCAATAACTTCTGTCGTCGAAGTTTAATCTCATTAAGCGAGCAAATTTTTCTGGATAATTACGTGCTGGATCCGTGCAAAATGTCACCAAAATATTGCACGTGTCTCGAACTCGAGACTAAGTAGGATTTATGGTCGGAGGGAGAGTCGAAGGACCAATTGGTTTATTCCGTTCTCTCCCTCTGGCCGCTGCGGTAGTGCCCGCCCCAGCTCTCGCCCCAGCTCCAGCCCCTGACTCCGCCGCCGTCTGCGCGGTGCTCCTGGCCTCCCCGCCAACCCCTCGGAGCAGCTGCTGTGCGAAGCGGGCGGGCGCCGGTAACCGGTCGCATGGAAATTCTTACACACTCAGACTCTAGTGAACTAGGTTTCTTTTCTATCATTCTATTGGGCCTGGTTCTTGCAAGCTATTCGTATGGAACGGTACGAAAGACACTATAAATCTATAGTTTATTGCCACATTCTATAATTTGCGTTTTGAAATTGGTTAGTTCATTCCGAATAAGCCGTAAATTCTAATAAAAAATAATTTTGAGATGATTCTTGATTGTTTCACTTTGTGGAATTATATTTTAAAATACATTCGTGTCAGAAACTTTTAGTAGTTGAAAAACCGGGGATACTTGAAATATTGCATTTTTAAATTTATGATGAGAAGAATGTAAAAAGTATTTCTTGGGGACAAAACTTATGAGTATAATTATATTTTTTTATTTCTAGAATGAAAAACTATAAAATATTCTAGGAAGCATACGAATACTTTAATGTATAAATATGCACTGAAATAATATTGCAGATTTGACATTTGATGCGTACAATGATGACGTTTTACTTTTATCGTCTCGTATATTATTTCAGTTGTATAGATATTTTCTGCGCTTCTCACACACGATCAAACTGTATAAATGAGGCCTCTAAGGACAGAGAAATTCACAGGGAAGTGAGGAATTGCACTTTGGCTTTAAAAATGTGAAGGATTTGTCAAAAAAAAAAAAAAGCATTGAAATATTCATGACATATGCAACCCGCCACATTCGGTAGCAATGTTAAAATCTGTATAGTTAAATAACTTACAAACGAAGCGTTATAGAGCTTTAAAATCTGTAATTTTGAGGTCCAAGTCCTCAAAGAAACTGTTATCGCACCAAAATCTTCAAGATGATATACTTTTAGGCATTTTGTTACATTTCGCAGGCTGGCGCTTATCAGTACACTCAATACTACCTGTTCAAAGACGTGAAAAATCTGCAACTGTATGTGATATTAAACTAATTAATTCATATTTTATACAATTGAATTACACGGGGGTATTTCTCTCATCGGTAATGAAGTTAAATAATATTACAAAGAGTAGGGTTGTACTTGCCCGATGCTGTATTTTCTCACGGTCAACTTTACGTAGCTTTCTCAAGTGTAAAAGGCTTTTCTAGTATTTTTGTGACCATCAAAGAAGATTACAAAGAAGATTTCAAATAGTTTTAAGGAAAAGTGAATTGTTCCAAGAAAATCTCTCTATAACACTGAATAAACCTTTATTCAAAATTTGTTTCAAACATCAATTGGATATTTTCTATTGGGAATTATATATATATATATATATATATATATATATATATATATATATATATATATATATATATATATCAATAATTCTCAAAAGTGCACTAACAAATCAAAGCTGATTGACTTATTGTAATTAATTGCGCATTTGTTAACTTGCTGTCGATGTGAAAATATCTCAGAAGAATCTCCTAAACCAAGTTACTGAGGTACAGAAAAATGAAATGATTTATTGTTGCCAATTCACAAGACAACGCTTAAATATACTTTTATTATTTACTGCGTAATATTATTTTTTTACTGCCCACACGTTACTCTAGGTAGGGTTCTATTGAAATCTTTCTTGAGTGCTTAGCTTTCGCTGCGAGAGACATTCATATTTTAATTCCGTGCTGCCGTCGCTATTCTCGTATTCCGGGGCATTAGTACGTTTTCTCCTTTAACGGCGTGCCCGGCGGCGTCACGACGCGCGCTTCGCAGTGGAGCGCGCGCGAGTGGCGGGCGGCGGCGCGGGCGGACAGTATCGGCCAGCCCGAGGGCACTTAAAACATCGCTCGATGCCCGGCCTCCGCGGGCTTTGTGGCGTATCTGGGCCCCGGGGGCCCCGCGGGGCTGCGGGCCGTGATTGTTCATTCATCCCTCACGCAGGCGAGCGGGCGGAGGCGAGGGTGGCGTGACGGCCGCGCTCGAGTGCGCTCCAGTTCGCGTCGCAGTCGACGCACCGTCGTCGGATTACGCGATGAGCCTCCGTCGCCACCCCGCCGTTTCCTCTCTCCTTCTCTTGCCCGCCCGCACCGCCTTGCTCCCTTCCCGACCGATGTAATATGAGATAAGGACCCCAACGGCCCTTATTGCGGTCTGCGCGCCGTCTACAGCTCACGGGCGACGTCTCTGGATGGCGGCGTTGCAGTCTTCTACGAGCACGAATTTCGTTCATGTTGGGATTCCGGCGTGTCAATTTCGAAAGCGTTTTAGTTCCGAAAGGGAGTGCATTTTTTTGTCGCGGGAAATGTGTGATTCTCCCGGTGTATAGCGCTAGAGTCGCCCCGACGCTGTCGGCTTGGGTGTTTTCCTCAACCAGCTATCTCACCACAGGCACAGCTCCAGCTGGGACAAGCTCTAAACTCCCGACTCGACTCCCAGCATGTTTGGTTGTGTATGTGTAGGTTGCTGGTAAGGATAGGCAAGGAGAGGAAGGAATGACTTCGCGCGCGGTTCATGGTCCGTTTCTTAGGGTATTGCAACCGGTTAGTCGCCTGGTAGGCTGATAGGAGAAACCACGGAAAACTACCTGTTAGAGAGCAGCTGGGCGGATAAAATGAATTGGAATTTGCCTTTTCTTTACGTGCGAGACTCCGGGACCATCAGGCGCGCGTCTTCCGCTGACCACACAATTTCCGCTACGCTTCTTCACCAACTAGAAGAAAGGAGGTATTTCTTGAGCGAGAAACTGCGCAATTTATTTAGCTCAGAGGCTACGTCATTTAGGCTTGAGGAGGCCGTCATTAGACTTCGGGGCGCAATTCTCCTCCGGAAATGGCTGAACTCAATCTGCTTATTGTAGCTAGTTTCGAAAAACTCTGCCACCGACGGTAACTCACATGTCAGCCCAGACCAGTGCACAATTCATGCCCTTAAGTACCCTAAAGCCGGTGCACGAGCATGATAAACCCGCGCGCAGATTTTTGCAGTATGCATGCAACTTTGCAGGAGATCCCACTATTTCCTGTGTTAATAAGCTTCGGAAAAGAACGTGCAGTCTTTTTTTTCATTTTCCGCCAATGTTGCCGGACGCTTTAGTTTTTCCCTCTTCTGGTTTCCTGCGCTCTCGCCCGCTGCCGGCCTCCTGTGCCGGTGATGTTCTTGTTGCGCACTGATGCGATGCTTCTGATTTACTTGCCTGTTTTGGGTTAAGCGTAACACAGTGACATTAAAAGTACCGTTTTTTTTATTAATTACGGCTAGGTCTGGAATATTACTTCATTCAATACTGGGGGGATTTTCAACTGCGTGTATTGTTTATTGCGTTTTGTAATGCATTTTGTTACTTGTCTTACTTATTCCGAATTCACTTTCTCTTCCTTCCTATTATTCGTGTACGTTCCATTCCTTGGTAGATTTTCATTGGACGCGGTATTTTTTTTGATTTCGGAGCGCTGAAAGAAAAAAAAAAAAAAAAAAAAAAATACCAATTTAGCTGTTTAACCAATTTGTTTGCTTAGATAGCTGAATTATTAACGTCAATATCCATGATTTATTTCTCACCAGATAACATTTCTTTTCGATATTTAGTTTATTACACTTTTAATTTTTAAGCATGTATTTATTCAGCATAACTTTCATCTCTTGTGAAAGAGTTATAAGATATGCAATGGCGTCGTCATTCCTTCTGTTTTGAAGGAAGAACCTCTCCTGGCTCTGTTGAGAAAGAAAATGGATTCACTCCGATTTCTGATGCAGGAAGGAGGTTTACCTTCCTCCGTGTAGAGAGGCCCCTGTCGCGTGATCGAAGTGTGTGTCTGAGGCGAGGTCCGCTGCCGCTCGCTGCATAGGGGAAACAACGAAGCACGCCCTGCGCTTCCAGGGACGCGCCGGATCGCTCAGGGGCCCTTGGCCGGTGCCGGGGTCGGGCCCGCGACAGACAGCACGTCTGCGTGGCGCGGCCGCCAAAGGACATCCCCCCCGCCCCGCCCCGCCCCGCCCACCGCGCCTTCTTTTGTGGCTAAACGTCGTCAAACCCCGTCCCAGCAAAACCCAATAACGGTGGCCGTACTTCAGACGCGAAGCTTTGGCTTAACAGCCGAAATAAAAAATCTACCTTTCTCGCAGCCTCGGCCCGCTCACTTTCAAAAGGACGGGCTGGGCCCGGCCACGCCCCGCGCCGCGCCGCTGCCGTCCGGCCTCGCCGAGGGGATCAATGCCAGCCCACAGGCCCGCGCTTGCATCCAAACTTCGCTCGTGTCTTTTTTATCTGTCCCTTTTCTCCAAGTTTGTTCCGCGGACAACATAAAAACTGTTAGGAGTTACTCCTTCCCCCGATTACATGCGGCCGGTCTATTTCCCTGCCGCGGCGCGAGATGGCGACATCCTTTCCACGATTGATGGTTAAATACAACAAGAGGGGCGCGGGAAAGTTCAAGATATGAAGTCGAAGCAGGAAACGTCTCGTCTGATGGCGGTCTCACCGGCCTTTGCGTCGTAACAGATCCGTGACGTACGCGACGGAGAGGAACTGCGAGGAAGAGTTTCTTTTTTTGTGGATGTTGAAATGAGATATGCAGCAGCTGCGTGATCTTAACGTATAATGTAGGATAAAATTATTTTCGAGGAATTACCTTTTTAAAAGCTTCAGACGCTTCAATTCGTAGTCTTCTTTGTTTATATAGAAAATAAAAACTGAAACATTTGTTAATGAAAGTATTTAGAGTACCGAATGCGTCATGTGCGTTTGCATTCACACACCACACACACAACACACACACACGCACATATGATTCATTTGCATTTCATTATAATATTTCAACACCAATAATGCCTGAACCAAAATTTGTTTCCTAAAGTATATAAATAAAGCTTTTAAGGCATAAAGTGACCTGTAATATTTATTCAATCTAAAATTAAAAATTGTATCAGTGTGTGGTATGTGTAACGACTATAAAAAGTGTAATAAAAATAGTTACTTACAATACATTAGAGATTATTAAGTAAAACGATTCGTGATGACTTTTCATTTTGGCATAGGAAACGTATGGATGTATTTTAGTCAGAATCTCAACCTTCAACTAGATATTTCTGTTTGCTGTCAGCACTATGACATTGTGGCATCTGTTATTTTTCCCAATTCATCCAAAAACTTTAACAACATTACGAATTTTTTTCTAGTTGTTTTGGAACGTGCATTACTGTAAAAGCAAGTTCACTATGACAAGGTTCACGTACACGAAGGTATTCCAATGATAGTCTCTAGAGGTATTCTATGATAGTAAAACACTTATAGTACTTCCGCACGGTTGCACATCTTGTTCGAATATTTGTGAGGGTGACCTTTCTATAATAATCTCTTCCTATAATATCAATTCACAACCCCAATGTTAAATGATTTTTGCAAAATATGTGTTTTCCTATCATAGTAATTAGACAAGTATATCAACTTGAAAAATATTTTATTAGATGGTAAATATTGTTTTTTTACTTCATTTTCTTGGCCTTTGAATTTTTACAGATGTTATTGCCTACATAATCATCCCTTAGTTAATTTTAGCAATACATCAAAATTAAATCAATATATTCACATGCTTTTCCAACATTACGAACAGTATCGAAACATTTGTGAGCAGGGTATGGGTTCGGAAATTGGAATCCTTATTAATCACGCCGTACAGGGCAATTAATGATTTTATGACCTTTTACAGCCCATTTTTTTGTGACTTAAATTTAGCAGCGAAAACAAGATATACTAATATTATTTTTATCGTGTGTTATATAGTAACATCGATCGATGATGGACAACCGAATTACTAGCGTTTAATACCTACCCCGTAAATCTTTAATCTTCTCTCAGTTCCGCAATAATTAGCGTGCACCAGCTAGCCATCGGCCTACCTCGACCACCGTGCGTTTAACCATTGTGTGAAACACTATCACGTAGCAGACGGACTCCTGGCATTATACCACTACTTCACAATGCGTTGGTGAACTCAATCCCTGGCAACGAAAATTACCTTTGGCCATGCGCGCATAGGGAATTAGTTGATTTGTGAAACTCAAAACCAAAGGGAATAATTACGTTTTGATCGATTTACTTACTGCTGCTAATATAGCGAGCGCAGTCAGTATTAAGCGAGGACAGGCTCTGACGTAAAGCAGTGTCGGATACTGAAGATGAATCTGGAAGAAAGAAAAGGCGGGTGTGCGCATTTTAATTTCAAGCGTGTATTTTATTACTAAACTACCCTCTTCTTGATCATACGGTGGAGGCAGGGAATCTCACGTTTTGACTTTGGCTCTCGCAGACAGGAATCCATATAAAAATTTGTGATCTCGGTCGTTTAGGTTAATAATTAAAATGCATCCATCGTGGATTATGTAATCAAGTATATCAGTTGTGTAAATGATGTAATTCAATATTTTGGAATTAACTTGATTAGTTATTATTCCCAAGTCTTGCTTAAAAATTAGTCCTTTTAAGTCCGGAAATATTTTAAATAATCTATACTTTTATGCGTCAGTTCAATCGATTTCAACTTGTTATTCAGTTTGAAGTGAATTGCACCAATTGTAAAGTAGATGCATGTTAATAGGTTTATGCATAAAAACTTTTAAATAGTATAACTTAATGAATACAATCTTCTTTCTAATCTTTAATTTCTGTAAATAGCCTTGTACATTATTTTATTTTCCTTTATCATCGTTTTTTAGAAACAAATAACATAAAAACAGTTAATAAACATAACAAGAATTACTACATGTAGTAGTAAAGACAATATTACTTAAAGCAAATAAAAGTTGTTTGCAATGCTCTAACAGACACTCAAATTTTCTGGAATAACCATGATGTGCGGTTTTTTTTTTTTTTTTTTTTCAAATTTAAAAATTTCATTTGATTTATTTCCTGATCGTATCACTAACACTGTTAGTATCAAAATCAACTGAAGTACTTAGGTCGGAAATACAGCCTCATTAAGAAATTATTGTAAAGAAGTATCGTAATCGGCGTACTGGAAAACGGTTAATTTTGGACAGAAAGACTTCTTATCGGACTGGCCTGGGTAACGTACTAGAGGTGCTACAGAATCGTGATACGTTCTCGTAATATTTTTCAAATTTTGCAATTTTCGAACATTCATTAGGAGTTCAACGAAAAAGAGACATGCGCCATTTTTTAAGTGTTCTTTTTTCTATTAGGGGGAAACAAAATGAAGAAAACATTTGGACAGTGCTTTTGCAAGAATTTTTTTATATGATGCATTTAATTCAAGCACAAATTACGTCAAAAACAATTATTTTTAAGTGTACATCATCTTTTTAAAGAGTGATTATTAAGAACCAGATTTTTTTTGAGGCAAATTTCTAATCTTTAATTTTGATAGTTCTGAAATGTTAACATTTTTGCAATTTTCGCCCAGACAGTGAGTTCGTCAGAATGAGACTATGCACCAATAATATTTACCGGTCTTTGATATTTGAGCAGAAAAACGTAAAACCAGAAATGTTAGTTTCCACGTTACGCTAGAGAGCGCAGCGAGAGAGCACGCTGACATGAGTAGGCGTTCCGTGCCGGCGAGTGTGAGCGCGGGGCTCGAAGCGGACCGTCCGTGGTGTTGAGAGCGCGCGGCTCCAATGCAAAGCCGCCTGCTCCTCTTCCCCCCCCCCCGGCGCCCGACGCAAAGAGATTCAAACAAGCTTCCTTTCTGTGGCGTTTGATGGATCTCTCCCGAATCTTGATGCCGTTTTTTCTTTTTTTTTTGTTTAATTTCCTGTTGCTATGTGACCTGCTGGTGGAGATTCTATCTTTGAAATCTTGTTAAATAACTGTGTTGGGAAAAAGTTTTTTTCCCCGCCTCCGGGTTTTTGTCCAAATTGCATAATTTCGTTTTGTTCGTTTGTTTCAGGTAAGCTGCGTTATATCAGCGACCGCACACGCACGCTTGAATGCTGTGAGAATTGTGAGCTCGAATTCTCTAATTCTTTCCTTTCGTTTCCGCACCAGCTCCCGTACGGTCGTTCCTTCCTCCCAGCACGCGGATATAAATTACCCCTCCTTCGTAGACAATATTGAAAGATGAAATCCTGCAGGATTGATTCTTTAACTCCGAATGAGTTACAACTGAATATTGCGAATAGGTGCAATAACTTCTGTCGTCGAAGATTTAATCTCATTAAGCGAGCAAATTTTTCTGCGATAATTACGTGCTGGATCCGTGGCAAAATGTCACAAAAGATTGCATGTGTCTCGAACTCGAGACTAGTAGGACTTTATGGCGGGGAGAGTCGAAGGACAATTGGATTTACTTCCGTTCTCTCCCTCTGGCCCTGCCCCGGTAGTGCCCGCCCCCAACTCTCGCCCCCAGCTCCAGGCCCCTGACTCCCGCCGCCCGTCTGCGCGTGCATCCTGGCCTCCCCGCCAACCCCTCGGAGCAGCTGCTGTGCGAACGCGGGCATCGGGCGCCGGCTAAACGGTCGCATGAAATTCTTAACACACTCCCAGACTCTAGTGAACTAGTTCTTTCTTATCATTCTATTGCCTGCGTTCTTGCCAAGCTATTGCGTATGGAACGTACGAAAGACACTATCAAAATCTATAGTTTATTGCACATTCTTATAATTGCGTTTTGAAATTGGTTAGTTCATTCCGAATAAGCCGTAAAGTTCTAAATAAAAATAATTTTGAGATGAGCTTGATTGTTTCACTTTGTGAATTATATTTTAAAATACATTCGTGTCAGAAACTTTTAGGAGTTGAAAAAACCCGGGATTACTTGAAAATAATTGCACATTTTTTAAATTTATGATTGAAGAATGTAAAAAGTATTTCTTGGCGACAAAACTTATGAGTATAATATATTTTTTTTTATTTCCTAGAAGGAAAAACTATAAAATATTTCTAGGAAGCATTACGAATTACTCTTAGATGTATTAAATATTGCACTGAAATTAAATTGCAGATTACATTTGATTGCTACAACTGATGACTTTTTCTTTTATCGTCCTCGTATATTATTCAGTATAGTATAGACTATTTTCTTTGCCGACTCTCACACACGATCAAAAACTGGATAAATGAGCCTCAAGGACAGAGAAATTCATAGCGGAAGTGAGGAATTGCCACTTGGCTTTAAAAATGTGAAGGATTTGTCAAAAAAAAAAAAAAAAAAAAAAAGCATTGAAATATTCATGACATATGCAACCCGCCACATTCCGGTCAGCCAATGTTAAAATCTGTATAGTTAAAATACTTACAAAACGAAGCGTTATAAGAGCTTCTAAAATCTGTAAATTTTGAGGTTCCAAGTCCTTCAAAAAAACTGTTATCGCCCACCAAATCTTCAAGATGATTATACTTTTAGCATTTTGTTACATTCGCAGGCTGCGCTTAATCAGTACACTCAATACTACTTGTTCAAAGACGTTGAAAAATCTGCAACTGTATTTTGATATGAAACTAATTTAATTTCATCATTTTATACAAATTTGAATTACACGGGGTATTCTCTCATCGTAATGAAGTTTAAATAATATTAAGTACAAGAGTAGGGTTGGACTTGCCCGATGCTCTGTATTTTCTCGACGCGTCAACTTACGTAGCTTTCTCAAGGTAAAGGCTTTTCTAGTATTTTTGTGACCATCAAAGAAGATTACCAAAGAAGATTCAAATAGTTTTAAGGAAAAGTGAAGTTGTTCCAAGAAAATCTCTTATAACCACTGAAATAAACTTTAATTAAAATTGTTTTCGAAAACATCAATTGATAATTTTCTATTGGGAATTTATATATATATATATATATAGATAATATATATATATATATATATATATATCATATCAATAATCTCAAAAGTGCCACTAACAAATCAAAGCCTTTTTTTGATTTGGGGGAACCTTTAATTTTGTTTAATAATTAATTGCGCATGTGTTAACTTTCTGTCGATGTGAAATATCTCAGAAGGAATTCTCCTAAACAAGTTACTGAGGTACGAAAAATGAAATGATTTATTGTTTGCACTTCACAAGACAAGCTTAAATATGACTTTTAGTATTTAACTGCGTAATATTATTTTTTTACTGCCCCACACGTTACTCTAGGTAAGGGTTGCTATTAAATCTTTCTTGAGGCTTAGCTTTCCTGCGAGAGACATGCATATTTGAATTTCCGTGTGCCCGTCGCTTATTCTCGTATGCCGGGCATTAGTACGTTTTCTCCTTTAACGGCGTGCCCGGCGGCGTCACGACCCGCGCTTCGCAGTGGAGCGCGCGCGAGTGGCGGGCGCGGCGCGGGCGGAAGTATCGGCCAGCCCGAGGGCACTAAAAACATCGCGCGATGCCCCGGCCTCCGCGGCTTGGGCGTATCTGGGCCCCGGGGGCCCCGCCGGGCTGCGGGCCGTTGATGGTTCATTTCATCCCTCACGCAGGCGAGCGGGCGGGGGGGCGGGGGCGAGGCGAGGCGAGGGTTGGCGTGACGGCCGCGCGCTCCGGTGCGCTCCAGTATCGCGTCGCGAGTCGCACAATTATGGAAAGCAATAATCGGCACCGCGTGGGCCCGAGGTCGCCCGCCACTCGCCGCGCGTCTCCGGCCCGCTGCTGGCTGGCTGTCTGGGCTGGTTGCTTGGTTCGCTCGCCGGCTCTCCCGCCCGCAGGCGGTCATCGAATGGAAGCCCCATCCTTCGCCTCCCGTTCCCGCGTCGTCTCCAAGCGTCGCACCCGCCACTCCGAGCCCCCCGCTCCCCTCTCCCCCGCCCGCCCATCCGTCCTCCTTGCGAGTCCCGCGCTTCAGCCGGGGGTCTTATTGACCCATTCGTTTCCCCACAGTCCGGCATAAAAAACAACTGACATTCCCAGGAAGCTCGGAAATTGCCGCGCTGCCGGGGTCCTGCTCGCTCGTCTCTGGCGCCCCCGTAGCAGCCGCCTCCACCCCCCCCCCCGCGCCCACCAGTCCGATGTCAGGCGCCCTGGCTGGACCGTGGCATCGGGTTAGACTGGACGCGTGATGCTTCAGCAGGCGGATGTAGTAGACGAGAAGAGCAGACAAGGGCCAGACAATGGATATGCAACGATGGACATTTCCAAGGATTGGAGGTGACGGTAGATCCCGGAGTAACCGTGTTCAATTTACGCCCAAATTGTATAAGAGAAATGCCAGTAGTGTTGACCCTAGTGGCGGGCCGTGTAAGCGTAAAGGCGGCAAGTAATCGTGACCGGATCCGGCCGCGATGCGTGTGGTGGGAAGAGGCGGGTCGGCGACGGGACGGCGGACGCAGCGCGCGGCCACGACCGCACCGCCGACCGAGCCGAGCCCAGGGGAGAGCGGCCGGAGCGCGCGGGCGGCCTCTGTTCGCTCGGCGA
>BOPP01000059.1:6033276-6046143 GCA_017312745.1 Gryllus bimaculatus
GCCGGCGGCCCGGCGGCCCCTCTCCGCCACGCCTGCGCCACGCCACGCCACGCCACGCCACTCCGCGCCGCGCCGGCTGCCTCCCCGCTCTCTCGCACGCGCTCCCTGCCGGCCGCCCCCGCACTTCCTCGCTCTCTCTCTCTCCCTTTCTCCCTCCCTGGCGCACGCACCCTCCCTGCGCGCGCGGCGCTCCTCAAGGGGATGTATCGCGATACACGCCGACACATCGACCTCGCCGCAGTCGCCGTCGCGGCCTCCCGCCCGTGCGCGGACACGCGCAGGGCGCACTCAAGGGGATGTACCGTTCGTTGCCGCCCCGCGGCCGCCTCTGCGCCGCTCGCCGCTGCTTCCTCGACTCGAGCGTTCTCGGCGCGGCGGACGTTGCCTGCACGGCCGTTCGCCGGGGAATGCAGGGTTGTGTTTGTGCTAACGGCGGTTCTTTAAATGTCAGTCGTTCTCGATTTCGGTGATTCATGCTAACACTTTTAAACCGTTTTGCATAGTAATTTGAGATGGCGGTTTTCTACGCTTAATATATTAATGAGGAAATTACTTGATCGCAATTACATGCATTTGAGTTTTATCTCTGATAGTGAAGTGTTTTGGCTACTTACTCTTGTTCTGCTATTGGAAGCGTAATAATGAGTTACTTACTGTTAGTTTTGGAAGTGTATTGCTATATCTGAGAACGCAGTTTCAACAATTCATACCACAATTGGTTTAATTTATTTGATTTATTTTCGTTAACAAACTCGAAACATAATGGGACGTATAGTGGACTAATATAATCTGTGCTTGTTTTCTTGAGCTACAGAATCTCTTCCACTGGCTTTTACTGCATGTACTTGAATAGTGAATAGAAATACCAACAAAACACGGTTCAGAACGTTTGGAAACTAGACATTTTCGCTTCTGTGTTATAGAAAACTTTTAACAAACAACATACAATACATGAGTTTACAACAGTTAGAGATAACATGAAACCAGTTTTCACTATACTCTGATTTACCCCAAAATTCAATTATTTAGAAAACTTATTTGCGTCGGTACACGAACAACAGATTTGATTTTATAGTATTGGTAATAAAATAGCAACCCATTCCTCTGGTTCTATTCCTACCACCACTTGCTGCGCGTGGAGAAGCTACATTTATGTCCAGTATCGAAACGAGGGAACAACTCAGTAATTGCTTAGTGGATCAGGGCAACTAGAGGAAAAACCTGATCGAGGCGGGGGTTATGGACTCTAAAGTTGAGATACATTACTTGTCACAGGCATATTTAGCCTATTTAAAATTATACAGCATAAATGTTAATTATTGATTAAATATCATTTCTAAAATTATTATTTTCCTTTTTGATGGTCAGTAAAGACTATATTTGTATACAGTTACACAACAGAAAAAATATACTTGACACTTATCGTTGTATCGATTTTAATTGTTTAATCTGGCAATGTTTTGTAAAGTAACGTACATATGTTAGTAAGTGTGGGTTCTTGTAGTGAGAGTAGTGAGCTGTTGATACTGACATCTGATGAATATGATTCCTACAACGTGTGCTGTAATGATTAATCTCTGTAGTGCAAGAACATATGTTCTATATCCTTAAGTACGTCAGTTTCCACAAAAAATACAGATGCGTAAATAAATAGGCAATGAAGTGATAAGATTCCCAGTTCAATTAGGGTCGCTCTTAGAAATCACGTGGATGCATGTGCTTACTATCTATACATTTTTTTCTGCAAACTAATCGTTTGAGTACTATAGGATTATGATTCCCAAAATCATTATGCCATATCTCATGAACCTTTCCAAAATACTCGCAGTGCTGCAGAATTCTGACTTAATTTGAAAGATTTCTGAATGCGTAGCGTCAGCTAGTTGCATAATGTTTATTTTCATTGGTGTATCCGTTTTAATTTCTTCAGTAAATAAACCACTTTTGTCATTTTATATTACAGGACTCTTGTGTAGTATATTGTAGTATATTACAGAACTCTTGTGCATTATAAGTATCACAGTTAGTAATAAAATTATTAGAGAGATTAATGAAATTTATGAATAAATTAGGGAACAAGCATAAGACGATTTTTAGAAGCTGCTGCTTGAAATGGTAACAACCACCGCCTTTCATTTTTTCAAATCCTTCAACTTCTTTCTTCCTAAATATTTACTATAAGTTTAATCAGAAAAATGTAATAAGTATGATATATTAGTAATATACGATATTAAATATACCCTACTTTATTATTACTATAAAATAAATGGCAGGCACGTTAGCATTTTAGTTTTTTGTTCGTCGCTAGGAGTTCTGAAGTTCTTTTGTTCCTTTGACAGTAATATAAAATAGATTTTTTATCTATAAGGAATATCGTTTAGTATAATATAAGTGTATAATTATCTAATATTTTAGGAGTAATTGAAAACCACAACTGTTGGTTTTCTTTTTACATTTAGTTATTTGCGCTTTATGTCGTTTTTATTGAAAATGTGGGCAAATTTTGTCTGAAAATTTAATATCCTCATTAAAGAGGTACGTAGAAATGAGTAATACTACTTCTCAAATTCATAAAATCCGAAATAATTATTTTAGATCTGAGAGACCTGAATTTTATGTGTGACTACCGTTTTTTACTTATATTTTTTGTTAAAACAGTTCTTTGTTAGAAGAATCGTCTGCAGGTTATGGAAACATTATAAATCGTTCTAGTTAATCGTACATGAAATATTAATGAATCACTACTTTCTTTATTGCTCTGAAGATCTCAATGAATAGTGCAAGCGTATTATCATAAACTAGCGGCATCCTTGTATAATGGGACGGTGATAGATAACAGCCCTTGTAATATTGCAAGAATCAAGTCGCCAGCTGTGGAAAGAACTGCTTCAACGAGCTACATCACCTTAATACATCCGCGCCTCTGAGTAATGGCGGATATTATGTCTCCATAAAACAATTATGTCCTGACACCTACGTCTTTAATACGCTCCCGCAATAAAATATAAAAAATGTAATTAAAACTTTTAATCGAAAATTCCTTAATAAAATACTTTAAATACCTGCCCAACAGTCAAAAAGTAAGGATGAAAGTATGTCGATATTTAAAATCGATATATGACGCCGCGGCGGGGAGAAGAATGCAAATTAAAATCTGTAAACACGTTTACAATTTTCGATATCGTAGCTTAGATTTGGGTTGCACCGTTTGTGGCTTTCATGTTCACTTCAAAGGTAAGGGTCGACCGCTAAATGAACAGACACGAAATAGATTTTTTCTTTCGCACACGTTCAACTGAACTCCGAAAAACGTGTACCTTAATATAGATTTGAATGCTTTTTTTTCTTTTCTGTTACTTCCCACTAGTTTTTATTAATTTTTGCAGCAACCTCTAACGAATCATATCAGATGAACGCTGAATTGCATATTTAAGTGGGTGAAAAGCTACTTAGAACAGTATAAGTGACATTTTATAAATTCAAAGAAATCTGCTTAAGTCAATATTACTGTAAACTCGTGGTGCTTCGTTTCATCATTAAAACCACGATATTTCAGTTGTTTATTAAAACTACGAAAATATATTAGCACTGAAATATAGTCTAATATAAACCCGTTTCTCTGAGGATTCATAAAATGACACTTTTACCGTTCTGGTTTTCACCCATTCGTTTTATTATTATTTTTTCAAATGTGATTGTATTTGAATTTTTAAAAAAGCGACGTTGATTTTTTTTGTAAAAAAGAAAAAGTCAGTTACAAATTATTTTAAATAGTGGCCTGTAATGTTTTATATGTAATAAATCGATCAAAAACGTATGTCCCTTTCCAGAAATACGTCTCCAGAGCAAACTCAGAATTTCTATTTGTACAATTTTTATCTATGGGGAAGACTACGGGAATGAGTAAAACTGACAGTCGTTTGTATGAGAAGTTACAATTTATGAATTTTTCGTTAGAGTGAATTAGTATGTTAATAAACTGGTGTGTTATACGTCTGACTTCATTTTTCCATTCTGGGAACATTAAGTTCAAAAGGACTCCTTTTGTCCCGTTCAGTACGCCAGCGGGCAAAACGTTTTCTTCCGAGGGCCGTTTCCGTAGCCTTCGTAAGGTGTGCGATGAGGCGAGCGCCGGCCTGAGCCGTAGTGTTAACATTTTATTAAGGTGGCGCGTAGACTGTTTTCGCGGGCGCCGCGAAAATCCTCTCGTAACCCGCCTCGGCGGCCACCGGCGCTGGCGGCGGCGGCGGCGGCGGCGTCGTGGGCGTCGGAGGCGCCTGGCCGAGCATTACTCCCACATAATCGCGAAGCCTGTTCTTAGCGTCCACGCCGCCGCCGCCGTGTCGGCCTAGCCGCCGCCGCCACCACCCGCGCCTCCGAAGCCTCCGCCACCGCCGCCGCTTTCGTCATTTACATTTATCGCCCGGCTGTAAAAGACGGAGGTTGGCTGCTTTTTAGCCATGCATTTTAAACAGAACTTCAGGAAATGAACTTGCAGGAGGGGGGAAGGCGCTTGGTTTTAAAATGTGCATATTATTACTCGGTGTGTGGATGTATATGAGTGTGCGCCTGAGCAGGGCGGCCCTTTTTATTCCTTTACGAGCGGCTTGTGGCGGCGCCGACGCCGACTCCGTCTCGCCTGCCACTGGACCGACGCCCGCCCCGCCCCGCCCCTGCCCCTCCCCTCCCTGCCACGCCCCTTCCCGCCCCTTCCCGCCACGCCACGCCACTCCCCCGTCACGCCCCGCCCCGCCCACCCACCGCACCGCACCGCCACGCCCCCTGCTCCCCGCCACGCCCCACCGCTCTTCGCCACTCACCGCCCAGCCACTCCCCGTCACGCCCCGCCCCGCCATGCACCGCCCCGCACCGCCACGCCTCACGCCGAGTAGCCACCACTCAAGCGGGAAAGCAGCGCGGCGCGCGAAACGCGAGACTTGCCACGGCGCCCTCCGCGCCCAGCCTAGTCGTTTCAACATTGCTACAATGGGTGGTGGACTATGAAATTGCAATTTTTACTTTCTCGCATACTACTCATGTATTATAGAGAAAGTTGGGTAATGCTGCGGAAAAAAACCGGCAATTTTTCGGTGGAAAAATTGGTATTGTACATCCCTGGAACCGAATAGGTGTCTAAATTTAATTTTATCGCTGATAGTAATCAGTTTGGAAAACGGCGGGTGTAATACCCAAAAGCCAGCGTAGACTAAAAACATTCGAATTAATTGGAATTATATAAGTTGTCTTATATACTTGAATTACCATTAAATGTTAAATATTTAGTGTAACACAATTCTTCGAATCTCTTCATTTTCAATTCACAAGTTGTCATCGTTAGATTTATCTTGTTTTGTTGTTTTGAGATAGACTATGCGAGTGTCTGTCGACAGTCAATAATAAACAACAGTTATTTCATCATAAAAAGTGTGAAATATTGTTATGTACTGAAACGGCGTTTGAAAGGAGAACAAGAAAAAATATGGCCTTCGTTGATGGAAAATTAAAGAATTAGGTATTCTATGTTTCTAAGAGAATTAAAACATAGTTATTTTATAAAAGCAAACATTGTTTAAACTTACTTTTAGTATTAGTGCAACAAGTAGAACTGTTAGCATGCTGATACTAGGGGATGTCTAAAACAATATTTTTGAATGATTTGCAAAATCGAATTGGCGTTACTAAAATCAGTATTTCAAAATTATGGCGTGTTCGAGTATGCGGTCTGGGCCTCACGGAGAGTGGGAAACGATCGAAGAAAGTAGACCAGGCCGGGAGAGGGGAGGGGGCGTGGCGCGCAAGGGCTGCTCGTGGGGCCCGCGCCTGGGGGCGTGGGCGTAGCGCAGGCTGCGTCTCCCTGCCGTGGAGGGCCCGCGCCGCCGCCCCTGCCCACCGTTCCGCCCTTTCGAGCAGTCAGCTGCAGTTCTCGGCTGCGCGCGGCGGTGCGGCGGGGGCCGCCAGGGGCACCACTGACAGGGATGACGATGCGGGCCGGCAGCGAGGACGGCGGGGGCAGGGGATGCGAGGGAGGACTGACGGGATGCGGCAAGGCGACCTCGGCTCCTCGAACTTCTGAGCCGAAAACGAGTCGGACGCAAAGTTACTGTCATTCGGCACCCGGTTTCGTACAAGTTTAGTTGTCAAGAAGCTGCCTAGGGTGGACAAATGTTGGTGCCTTCGGCAATAACGGCCGCTTAGAATCAATCGCACGTTAACGTGGTGGTGTGTGCGAACCGATTCTAGGACAGGGTTACGATTTTCTTTGCCGATAAACGTGCCAGTTTGTTTTATTGCTTACTCGTATTTTATTCTCTCTCTTCGTCCACCGCTATTCCGATAGAAGTATAAGGGATATGTCCAAGTTGGAAATTCAGTATGCAGCGAGCAGTAATTGTCTTGGAAACAAAAATAGCTTGTGTATTTGTGTTGTTTTGCTGCTTTTGGATGGGCTGTAATCAGTTTCGTCTCGCGATGTGTCAACCTGTAATATTTTTTACGTGTTCTGTTAAGGGCATATGTAAACAATCCAATCACATTAAACGAGTTTCAGAAACTTACATTGAGACAATATTATAACCCACACACATATTTTAAATAGTGAGAGTCACAGAGTGTTTTATCGATGCCTGAAGTGCTAAGATGAAGGCGGAGAAACTTTTCAACATATCATGAAGCCAGAGCCGAGAGTGGGCGGCCAGAGCAGAGACTGACGTGAGGTCGTATCCCCGAGAATCGAGATCTCATCGCCCGGCAGCTCATCGCCACCTCATATACTCACCCTATGTAACGCACGTGTTAATAAATCGCATTCCAAACCAGCTTTCTTAGACAGATTTTATATAGGTGCCACTTATTCATTTTATTGACTACCTTTGATAAACATTGCAATTGTCCATGTTGAATAAAGCCTATTATTACTAATCATCAACTGAACCTGAACTGAACCATTAACCCAACTAACCATCAACTGAAGATCTAGTGTGTGAATTAATCTTAGAATGTCAAGGATGTACCTAATATTCATTTTCAAAAGTACTATTGAAAAGAAAGCATAAAAGACAGATCTGAGAGGTATTTTGTCTGAAAATTGAGCAACATCGGTGTTCTGAAGTATTTTATTCAAGGAACATTATATCGCATTCATATAATTATGTGAGACGTTTGTGCTGAGCTGGGGAAGTGGGAAGAGCTGCCCTGCTCGCTTGAAGTGTGTGTGTGGGCGGCGGGGGGGGGAGGGAGAGTCTGAGGGCCGCTGCCCAGTTGCCTATTTGCATAGGCCTCGCCGCGCCGTGCCGCAACCCTCCCTGGGGCCCTGGGGACCTCGCGTAGCGTCGCGTCACCCGGTGCGTGTGCCTGACGCCCCAGCTCTCGCCTCGATTAGGGGCACGCAGGGCGCGGCGACCGCGGACGCGCCTGCGAGGGGGCAGCCCAAGGACATTATCTTAATGGCGTATCGACGCTCACTTTTCTTGTGCGTGATCTGGACTGTCCGGGTGACGAAGGCTGTGTTGACGACGTTTCGTCCATCTTGTCGTGGTCTTTTTCAGGGCTGGTGTGGTGTCGCTCAGGGCTGACCGGGGAGGCCTACGACTTCGCTCACTTTTATAATTTAGGTTGATTCCGCCTGTCGGTCTTGGTAAACTATTTGATGTTTATGTCTCAAGGATTATAATCATAAGAATTGATACAATTTTGGAGACAGAAAAGGAGGCTAGGTATATACTAGTAAATTTCCTATTTCCGTTTACTCTCTTTTTCATGTTAAATGTGTAATGTACTGACGTATACAAAAGGTACATCACTTCTGTTTTGAATTATTTTTAACTCTTTATTGTAAAAAGATAGTACGAATTGTTTTGATGTTATTTTTGTCTAGCTTCATGCGAAATCCGTTCCCTTCACTTTATCGTATGTGTACGTATATGCGGAGTAATAGACGTAGTGTAGAGAAAGTTGTGTAATGCTACAGTAAATCGTTCTCGAGATTTCAACGGAAGTAGAGGTTTTGGGGTCCGTTGGTTCCGAAAGAGTTACTTTTTTTAAAAAATCTTCGTCCGTGTGTCTGCCCGTCTGTCTGTTTGTCTGTCTGGTGTATGTGAGCAACATTAGCACCTGAACCATGCGTACGATTTTTTCCAAAATGAATCAACCCCTGAGTCGAAGCTCTACGATTTTGAAAAACGAATTTATTTTGGGGGGAACTTTAGCTTGAAGCCTCAGGGAAGTTTTTAATATTTTCTCAAATATGGCTCTTTATGGGTCTTTAAATTTCTTGTAAGAATGACGTAAAGTACACTTATAAAGGTGGAATAGATCCGATTTTTTCTGTTGACTCTAAATTGTCGAAAATTGCAAAACTTTGAATTTTGTGACTAGTCTCTATCGTCATCAATATTTTTATTAGGGGCGATTTGTTCACATTATTACATTTAGGAGTACATGTGCTGTAAATTGTGTTTATGAAGTTTCTTAAAAACTAAAACGTTTTCTGCCGAAACGAGCTGAAAATTCCCCTTTTTCACAAAAGCTCAAGCACTATTTTCTCAAAAAGGTCTCCAAATTTTTCTTTAATTTTACGTACGGATAGTGCTAACTGCATTGTTCAAGATGACATAAAATTAATTTTGCTGTATTCTTTTGATTTTTTTACTATACCAATGTATTTTTATTAATATCACTCACATCGTTAATATGATAATTTCCAGATATTTGTGTACATTATTACGTTTGTGAGTGGAGCTGCTTTAAATGGCTCTAAATAAAGCAGGTCGCGAATCCTGTGAAAAGGAGCTTCAAATTTTGCGTTTATAATTACGCTTACACGCCATTTTCTTAAAAATGGCTCTAAATATATCAATGAAAATTCCCTATGTAGGAGAGGTTTTACTCTTCTTTAATGCTCTAAAAGAAATATTTCTAATTAATCGTCAGAAAACAGGAAAATTGAGAAATCTTCAAAGATGTATTAGGGTGGCGATAATTGTCAAAAGAATTTGGCATGACCGTAAAGTTAGACCCCCCAAGGAAATTAGAAAACTCTACTACGATAAAGTCTGTGCCATTCTGTAGCATTACTTGTTCTATAATTTAGTAGAAACGATTTTTCATGTAGTACACAAAGTTACTTTTGCATTACGTAGAATATGGTAGTGTTATATTTCAGCAGTAACACTTCTTAAAATTAATTTTGAATATAATTGAAACAGTTGAGCGCCGTCACGCCATGTGACCTTGAGAATACATTGGCATTAATTGCGAACATTGCTGAACATGGTCACTGGCGTCTGATACTGTCTGCTGTCTGTCTCTCTCTCTCTCCATTTCTCTTTTTCTTTCGTCCTCAACGCGAACCACATTCCGCGTGGAAGAAAAAAAAACCGCGTAGTATCGCGCTGAAACTTAGAACGGTAATTGCCTCTGCGGTGGCGTGGAGGGCGCTGCGCTCTCCGCACTATTATTTCACGAGCGGGGATCCGTGTTCGCATCACGTCGCAGCCACCGCAACCGCCCTCGCCGGCGGGGCAGCCCCTTCCCCCTCCCCTCCCGGCCCCTCTCCCTCCCCTGCTCCTCGACGCGGCCGTTGCGAGCGCCATCCGTTTCTAGCTCTCGTCTTGCGACCCCTCCCCCGCTGCATCACGTTGCTCTTTGCACTATTTCATCAGATCCTGCACTTCTCTACTGCGAGAATCATTGCTTTTTTTGTGTTATCGTATTTATATTCAACTCGCATTCTTGTTTGTACAGAAACAAATATGAAAAGCAACAAATATCGTACTGTTGGGGAGCCTGCTTCGAACCTTTTTCCTGACAACCTCAAGTTCTTTTCACAAAATTCTTTAATTTAAGAACACGGAGACGGTCTGCATTTGCGTCTCAGGGTGACCATCTCAGCCGGAGCGTCATCTCCCTCTGCCACCGCATTTCACCCCCTCCTTTCCGCCGCGCTACTCGTTACGCCGACGAAACGCTTCGTCAGCAGGCAAATCTGCGAGTCTGCGGAGGTCCGGGGTGCGAGACGGCAACAGCGATGACGATTGCAACGTCGCGTCGGGCGCCGAGCCGGAGCCGTCTCTGCGGCTACTGCATCAAGACAAGCGGAAGGGGAGGAGGAGGGGGCGGCACCAAAGCGTACTTAAATATCGCCGAAGCAGCCCGTGCGGAATGCGACGCAGCAGGGTGTGCCTCGTCGACACGTCCGCTCCACCCGCGCGACCTCGCCTGCCCGGTTCGGCTCGGCTCGGCCCGCCCGCCCCGTCCCGTCCCGCCACGCCCCGCCACGCCCCGCCCCGCCCCGCCCCGCCCGGTCCCGCCCCGCCGGGCCCCGCACGGCCCCGCTCCGCCCCGCCCGCCCCGCCCCGCTCCGGCCCCGCCCCGGCCGGTCCCGCCCCGCTCAACCCGTCCCGCCCCGCCCCGGCCCGGCGGCGTCACTGGCCGCCGCCTCTTGCGCGCGCCCGTAACTCGGAAACTGCGGGCCAAGTAGGTCAGCGGGGGCGGGGCGAGCACTTGCATGTGCATAGCGAGGGCGGCCGCAAGCCGATCGCGGCGCCGCCGCAGGCCGGGGCGCCGCACGCCTAATAAGGCACGGAAGGGAGACGCTGCCGCTGGCGGCCCCCCGTCCCGCCGGGGGGAGAGCACAGGGCTACATTCTGCCGCTGCGCCGGGGCGGACCAGGCGGGTTGCGGGGGCTTTCCTGGTGAGAGTGAGAGAGAGCAATCGTCGACCAGAGGAAGGAGAAGCGGGACAGGGACATCGAGGCTTCGGTGACGGAGGCACTTCGTTTCTGCAATTGACGAGAAAGAAGCTGTAAAAGTCGAAGATGGTGTGGATAAAAGGTTGGGTTTGTGGCTTATCGTAAGAAATTTCGAACAAGGTGTTCTTTACACGCAAATATAAATCTAGTTACGGGTACTACGTTGTGTAAAATCCAATAATAATGAAGCCAAGGGTTGAAGGATGTGATTATAAGAGAAATAATCACTTTCTAGGAAAATGCAAGTAAAAGGTAAATAAGAAGTAAAAAACGGTGACAAAGTATGAAAGAAATATTGAAAGATTGAAATTAAGATAGTATGGGAAGAAATGAATTTTTTTTGCGAGAGTTAAGCTCAGACGAGCATACCTTCCAGCCGTAAAATACTTAATAATATCTAAAACTTCTGAAATTAATTTCAAAGATTTATGCATTAAGTTTCTTCCATGTACGTCTAACTTGTTACGTGCAAAGGTTCCCTTTCAACCGTCGGTACACGAGAAATATTTTCCCGCTGCAGCATTCGAATCAGTAACAATCTTCTATTAGCACATAAGGGCGTAGCATCTTAAGAAAAGGACGACAAGAGGTGTTCATCCGAGAGATGGTGCCAGTGCTGAGCGTTGGTGGAGGAATTGTGGGCGAGGGGAAAGTGTTGCGAGCGCTGGGAGGGAGTTGCAGGCGCTCACGAGGCGCACGGCATCGGCATCCAGCGCCGCCGCCGCCCCCGCATGGGCATGCACAGCGCCCGCACTCCCCCGAGCCTTCCGTGCGGCACGGCCCCGGGCCCGGCAACCACCGCCCCTCCCGCAGACCCAGCACGCCGCACAAAGCTTTGACTGGCGTCGTGGGGTTGGCTGCGACGCCCGGATTAGGCCCCTTGCGTATGCAAGACGGAGCCCCATCGCCCCCTCCTCACCCACGCCACACACCCGCTGCCACCCGCGTCACCTCCGATCCCCGCCTCCGGCTCGAGCTCTGGCGACGGCGGCCTCCCAACGGCGTTTGCGCGGTGCTGGCTGGCTGGCTTCTCCTCGTCGTAAATAACAAAAATTCAATAGAAAACCCTTCCAGTTTGAATTAATTAATGAATGGCTTACTTAAGACCATCGAGTCACGATCCGACTCGCCTCGCCATTCTTTTAATAAATAAAGCGGCCCGGGTCGAGGGTTCCGCGAGCGAAGGAAGAGGAAGAAGAAAAAAAAAGCAGCAGGACTGCATTAAAGTTCTCTCGGGAACAAGGCATTTTAATTTAGATAATTACAAGCTTTGCAAAAAATTATTGAAATAAAAATTCAAAACAAATGAATCTGATTCTTAATACTGCTAATTGTCGCTTGACCGTACGTTTCCGTGGAGGTTTTGTTTTCGCCTTTCAGGGAGTCGGAGCACAAGAAGCACATCGCCAAAGAAATTGCGTGCAGTCGGGGAGGAATCTTTGTTTGCGGACCCGAATCAATCAGTTGTAAAGTGTTTTCTGTTTTCGAGAGCGCACAGAGTACTTCGCGAATTGAAAACGAATTACCCGAATCTTGTTCCGAACAAAGCACTACGTTGCTACCCGGAGTTATCCTGATGGAAACGCCAATCCGAGGAACGTGCGGGAGGTTGGGAAACGGGGGGTGGGGGGAAGATCTCATCTCCTTTTGTTATGTAGGAGAAGAGGAGGGGGCGGGATTTTTTCGGCGGTTTGGAATTTAGCAGAAATACCTACGACGGCTGAGCGCCACCGCTGGAACGCATGACCTGGTCGCTTCTTCCGGCCGAAGAGTCGTCGATTTTACGCCTTTTTGAAATTTCCGAGCGGTCGACGACGAGTCTGCAGGAACGCGAGACACGAAGGTCGGCGGGGAAGAGTCGGCGGGGACGGAGCGAAGGAAGTGGAGGTTCGGGGAAGGCGGGCGTCCGCCTCGCAGGAAGACTATCAATAAGGCGCACTTGGACCGCCCACGTATATTTACGTGTATTCGGCCGGACACGGTGAAGCATGGGGGCGCGGCATCGGAGCCAATCTCCTGCCCCGTGACGGGGATGAAGAATAACATCCGGCCAATGAACTGCGCCCGACGGAGCCACCGCCGCCCCCTGCCCCCGTGGCCCTACGGGCCTCGCACTTCCC
>BOPP01000059.1:6046168-6074738 GCA_017312745.1 Gryllus bimaculatus
AACACCGATTCACCAACTGAGTCAAATGAGGAGTCATTCGACGCGTCTGGGTCTGCTCATTGGGAATAGAGAAATAATTTGCGGGTCCCGTCTGGAAATTTTAAAGAAATTTCCCTAATTTTTTTTTTATGTTTTAAGAACGAAAACACGTTTTTGATGAAAAAATTGACGGGCGTCTCAGACAGCCAAAGTAATACTGACTCCGGTCGTGGAAAGCCTTCACTCTCACACACAAAACATACACATATTCTAACTACACATGCCGACGAGACCAGTCGCCGTTCTTATAGCTAGTTCTTAAGAAGGTCTCCGCGTTTGGTAGGATATAATTGGTTGGGGAAATGGTTAGTCGGCACTGGATCTCGCCGTACAGCGGGGGAGATCACCGCGAGCTTCTCAGGCAAGAGCATACAACTACTTCACTAATGACCTGCGTAGTTGACGCGCCCGTAATCACGGTATATTATTCAATTTGGTAAAGCTAGGGTAAAAACTTTTGTAGCATTTTGGTTTTTCGGGAAAACAATTTTATTTTTTCAACTATAATACCCTAAAACTCAATCATTTGTGCCAGCAATAATTCCAGTATTTGATATTACCTTGATAATATTAAATTATATAATAATTTTAATTTTACTTAATTAAATTTAGTTAATAAATAAAATTAATAATAAAAAATTTCAAATTTAAAATTTGAAAAAATGTTGTCTTACTCAAGAAGTATTAATTTACAGAGCACACATTACCCTCTTCAATGTACGAAACTTTTTCCCCCTAGAGTTTGAGGTTTATGGAATAAGAAGAATCACTTGGTGCTACTGGGGAATAGGTGGATGGACAACGATTTCGAAGCTCAGATCGTGCAGTTTCCCATCGCAACACTGACGAGTGAGCAGATGCAATGTCTGGAGGATGAGCACTTTTATGGCGCCGCCATTCTTGGTCACTTCTACTTCAAAGCAGCGGCGGAGGCGGTTTAATGTTTAAAATAAGTGCCCGTCACTTCCATTCCCTTCTTTAATATTTCATCATGATGATTGAATGTTAATGATGCCGTTTAAGAATGCACTCTTAGCAACAATTGTCCAGATCAATTAATAAATTTACGCAATTTTCATAGAACATTACCAGACTTATCAACCACACTAAATAATTTGTACTAGAGGTAAATATTATAATTATTAGTTACAAACATTAATACAATTTACGAAGTAATAAAAAAAAATCAAATTAATGTGGATTCTAAATCATCAAAGGATATGGTTGGTCTTTAATACGTCTTGCGATGACGCTTAAAAGCAAAAGTAATCTTCTGCAGAAGAAAGGAGTAATATTTCCTATAATTATCTAATATTATCGTTTCAATATTAGATTTATTGTTATCTTGTTAAAGGTTCAAAGATCTCATATCATCGCACGCGAGCTGACAAATGTAAGGCTAGAGGTTTCTGGAATAAAGCCAAACAGGTCTAATGATACGTGCGAGTTTAAGTGAACCTTTCCTCGTGAGATCTGTTTAGAACGTGTACGCACGAGAAGAATTAAAGAAGAAAAAAAAAGTCGATGTGCTGGCGTGACGTTGAGTCCCGTGACACAATCTGTTAGAACGTGTACGCACGTGAAAAAATTAATGAAGAAAAAAAAAGTCGATGCTGGCGTGACCGGTTGAGTCGTGGCCGGTCCAGCGGAGGCGAGCGTGCAGTGGGGGCGCGGGCGTCGATCGCCGGTTGATCGGCGGGGCCCAGGTCTCGGCCGCGGCGGCCCCATCCGAGTGAAGATTGCATCCTCCTCCTCCCTCTCCACTTCCTCCTTCGCGCCGCTTCCGCGGGCGCCGCCCGCGCCAATATTTTTTACGCGCCGAGCGGGGAGAGCGGCGAGGAGCAGGGAGCGACTGCGACGGCGTGGAGCGGGACGTTACCGTGAAGAAGGAACGCCGCAAGACACGGCGGCGGGCGCGGAGAACGACCGCGGCCGACGTCGGCGGGCGGCGGCGACGGAGGCCGAGGCGGCGAAGGTGGCGGAACGCGGCGGCGGCGGCGCGTTTCCAAGCGGAGAGCTATCCAATTCGACAAGCAGCGACGGCAACAGGGCTGGGGAGGGAAAGAGAGAGAGAAGGGGGGAGGAAGAGCCGGGAGCGGGGAAGCGGAGGGGAAGACCTGAGGCGGCGGGGTGTTTTGTGTGTGGAAATGTTATGGTCACGATAATTACTAACGCCGCAACCTCCTTAGTCTTCTACAGGCGGCTCCCTCCACCGCCCTCGGCCGCCAGGGTTCGACTCCGTCTCCGTCTGCCCTCGGTTGGCGCCATGAGTGGTCCGCGGGCGGGCGCCATTCCGGCCCCACCCCCGCCATGGCGTTATGACGGCGCGTCGCTCCTCCGCCGCCCGCGAGCGCGGTCGCCGCCCGCCCTCTGACGCGCTCGCCACGGTGCTCATGGCTGCGAGCGAGCGCGCACGCGCGCCTCTCGACGAAATACTGGCAACAGTCGCCAGGTGAGAGCCGCGGAGATTACGGTGCTCCCTCTCGCCTCCGCGCGCCGCTCGCACCCTCCCCTTGCCTTTCGCTCACGCGTCGCCCCAACACGTGACGCACCTCGACGACGACGGCAGGCAGGCAGGCGAGGTGAAAGCCCTGTGCATCGCTGGCCTCCGCCCCACGACGTCAGGACACTGGCCGATCCAGCTGCTTCCGCGCGCACGTGGGCCGCAGACGCGAGACACCAGCGCTCTTCTGCGCGGAGATTTTATGCAACGCGTACATTTGACAAGTCACTTCGAAGAGATAAAAGTATTATGCTGAAAATTCAAATTTTGTAACAGATATACGACTTAATCAAACGATTACGACAAATGCTTACATAGAAGATCACGCAAACGCCTGATATACTCCATCCACGGCAATAAGCTTACGGCAATTGGATAGGGCATTGAGTAGTTTTGAAAAGTCATAATAAATGTATCTCTTGAACCCAGTCAATACTCTGTATACATGAGAGTAAGAACATCAGTATGTGTATAGTTCTTATAGTTTGTTATTCAAATTTACACTATTTTAAAACATTTTTAAAAACATTATCTTTGTCGTAAAAACATTTAATGTTACCTAAATTAACTAATTTTTTTCATTAAATCAAAAAATGAATACAATTAGAGCGAAACATCATAGATCTTGTGCTTCATAACATTTATATTTGTAAATATTTTAAAAGTATAATTAGCGCACCGATCTTCGACGACTCTTTCAAGAGTTCACGAGTGTTAAGTATATGCCACACCAAATTTGGTTAACTAAAAATCACTTTATCGACGCATATATACAATCGACTTTTAATAACATATTTCCATTTGCACAACATATTCTCTGAAGATAAATCGTGAGGGAGAAACGAAGGTATTTCTCAAACGCATGCACAATGCCATCCATTGCATTATAGTTGCCATGAAGCCTTTAAGTCAATATATTTCTCTAAACACTTGACGAGGTGAAATTAATGCCAACACCCTAGTCGAGTGCCTTGAATTCGAAGGCCCTAGAGCGCCGAACGGTCAGCCCGAGGGACGACGATGGATAACTGAATTATCGCTTGACGCAGCGCGCGCTCGGCCCGCGAAGTAGTGTGAGGCGACGCTGTACTGGCGCAGAGCGCTGGGCGGCGGCTGAGGCGGCAGGCGTGCGGCTAGTGTGGTCTATGCAGGGAGCGGCGGAGGACCGGACAGGCGGGGCGTCCGGCGGGGCGGCGGTGCGCGGCAGTGGCTGGCAGGAGCGGGGCGGGGCAGGCAGTGCGGGCGGCTGTCGGCAGGGGCAGGCGGTGGTGGCAGGGCGGGCGGCGGGGGGCGCAGCGGCGGGGGGCGGGGGCAGACGGGGTGTTGCGGCGTGAGGGCGACGGGGGATCAATTCTTCTCGTGCGTACACGTTCTAAACAGATCGTCACGAGGAAAGGTTCACTTAACTCGCACGTGTCATTAGACCTGTTTGGGCTATATCCAGAAACCTCTAGCCTTACATTTGTCAGCTCGTGTGCGATAATATTGAGATCCTTTGAACCTTTAACGATAACATAAATCTAATATTGAAACGATAATATTAGATAATTATAGGAAATATTACTCCTTTCTTCTGCAGAAGATTACTTTGCTTTTAAGCGTCATGCAAGACGTATTAAAAGCCAACCATATCCTGTGATGATTTAGAATCCACATTAATTTGAATTTTTTTATTACTTCGTAAATGTGTATAATGTTTGTAACTAATAATTATAATTTATTTACCTCTAGTACAAATATTTAGGTGGGTTGATAAGTCTGGTAAGTTTCTATGAAAATGTGGTAAATTTTATTATCTGGCGAAATTGTTGCTAAGAGTGATTCTTAAAACGGCATCATTAACATTCAATCATCATGATTGAATATTTAGAGAAGGGAATGGAAGTGACGGGCACTTATTTTAAAACATTATTGGACCGCCTCCGCCGTGCTTTGAAGTAGAAGTGGCCAAGAATGGCGCCCATAAAAGTGCTCATCCTCCAGGACATTGCATCTGCTCACTCGTCAGTTGTTGCGATGGCAAAACTGCACGATCTGAGCTTCGAAATCGTTGTCCATCCACCCTATTCCCCAGATGTAGCACCAAGTGACTCTTTCTTATTCCATAACCTCAAAACTTGGCTAGGGGGAAAAAGTTTTCGTCAATTGAAGAGGTAATGTGTGCTGTAAATTAATACTTGTTTGAGTAAGACACATTTTTTTCAAATTTTTAAATTTGAAATTTTTTATTTATTAATTTTTATTTATTAACTAAATTTAATTATAAATTAAATTTTAAAATTTGAAATTTTTTTTATTTCAAGGTAATATCAAATACTGGAATATTGCTGGCACAAATGTATTGAGTTTTAGGGTGATTATGTTGAAAAATAAATTGTTTTTCGAAACCAAAATGCTACGTTTTTACCTAGCTTACCAATCTACCCTCGTAGTGGAAATTATAATGCTTTAAAATGAAATTCTTTGTCGTGTTTCGTTTATTGCAACCTACACGTTTGAAATTTCCTAGTAGTCGTGTTTGCAACAGAAAACAATTAAAATTTACATTCTTTTATATAGAACTAGGAGCAGATTTCAACGGTAGTTTTTGTGGAAGAGAATGAGATGCTCTAATTTATAATGCTTTTTTATCTTCATCTCTATAAATTTAGTGGGTTGTATTTTGTCCGCTCAGCTAAGCTACTGTTTCTTTTATACAATTTACTGTATTTACTTGCATTCATGTTTCAAAGCCAGTTGCTTGAAAGGATTTCATCGGATGTAATGTATTCTCATTACGAGAGAACTGTACATCACTACATTCGAGTTTATTGACCACTGATGCTTTCAAAGTTGCCTCCCTTTTATAAACGTATGGTATATATTTTGAGTTAGTAGACGTATACGAGTTGTTGACATTGCCGAGTTACCGTATGAGCGCGCATTTCATCCAAATGTGTCCGATGGCTACCAGGGCCTGCGTACTCTATCTCATGAATTTCGCGCGATTGTTGTCGAACGCATCTCGTAATGGCTTCTGTGCGCTGGCCGAGCGCAAAAGCGAGACTCGTTTGCGTGCCCGTTCGAAGGTCGGAGGTTAAATCCAGCGGCGTTCCTTAAATTCATTCGCCAGAACCCGATTACCGCACTGACCTGCGCACGCTAGAAAGCGGCGACATGCCTTTTTCCAACCGTTGTAATTTGCGCGAGCCCGCTTACATACGTCGCCACAGCAGCATTGTGAGACGCGGAGCGCGGGCGATTTCGCGCCACAATGGGGAGGGGGGAAAGCGGTTAAACGAGGTTAAGCTAAATCGAACGAAATCTCTTTGTCATTCAAAATATGGGGGGAAATCGAAGTTGCAGCGCTGCGGGCTTTTGCCGCGAACAATCGCCCGCCCACCGCCATGGCGCGGCGCGGCGTGACGCGGCGACAGCTCGTGGGGCCTGGCAGGGGAAATAGGGCCCCGATGCACGTAGCCTCCGGGTGCTAGGTAGACCATGCAAAGCTCGCGTCTCGTCTTATCTCGATGTTGTTTTACAATTTGCGGTTGAATACGAATATTAACACGAGAATATAATTCTTTATAGTCTGGCTCTTTTATATTGGGGTAAGATCGTGGATACGCGTTAACATTGTGAGTATTGTTATAAATTATTCGCCACTTGGGATTAAGTTTGAAATAAGTATGTGGCATTACATTTCTGAATATTTTCAAAATTCTTGGTAATAAGGAGAAAAAGCTACAATGTTGTAAACTCTTTCGTGGATTGCTTTACCCATGATAATTAGGCTCGAAGCAATTCAAAATAATTATTCCAAAGTAAGAATTTCCTGCTGTGTAATATTTTTCTAACAGAAACCTGTGCGACATCTTCACACTTTTTGTAATAATCAAACGTATTTTTCAAGATTCGGTAAGTTTATACACGTATTGGTGGTTCACAAATTAAGGTTTCATTTCAGATGTAATTTAAACGTTTTTTCACAAGAAAAATTATATTGCTTTGAGACAAACTTTGAGCCTAAATAACAAATCTCTTCAAGTATTGCTAACCAGTTTTCCAAACAGTTTCTAACAATTGTCCATTTTTAAACGATTCCTCAACATGAAATATTTTTTAAATTTCTTGTCCCTCGCCATTTATTAACGCATCGAGTTTCTGTCGAAGAATATTGTCAAGTGGCAATGATTAATTAAGCGTCATTCTTAACTATATTGGTTCGATTCCGTGATGCATTGAGTTACCCTCATTGAGATTGGTGCCACGCGAAGGCAAATCCCTCCAGCCGTTCACTCTCGCTCTTCGAACGCAGACAGCTCTGCCGATGGAGAGCGCCACCTGCCTTGTTACCCGCTGTTGACTCGGAAGTATTTGTTTTCGGCAACTATTCTTTGCTCGGTAGCTACTTTGCAAATATTGACTGGCGGCGGCTGCGGTGGCGTTGACTCGCACGAGCACACCCGCACCTCCCGCCTCCCCTCCTCACGCGCCCCGGGCCCTCTCGGCGCCCTCCCGCTGCGGGCTCAACGCGCGCACTCTCGCAGTGGGTCGCCCTCCCGCCGCCCCGTCCCCGCCCCGCCCCGCTCCGCCCCCGCCCCTCCCCCGCCCCCGCCCGCCCGTCCCCCTCCCCCCGCCCACGCCCCGCCCCTTGCACCACGCCGCAGAGGTGCCGCCGTTCGGACGTGGTGTGCCCCGTCCGTAGTGGGAGAGGGTCCCAAATAGCGAGAGGAGTGGGCGGATGCGAGAGACGCGCAATTATCCGCCGCCGCTGACATAGCCCCAGCGCACGGCCGCCCGAATAATTAAATTTGTTCAGTTTGGCTCCGCGGCGCGCGGGCGCCGCCATGGTCGAGGAGGATTTCGTGCCCAGCTGTGCTTGACCGAGCGAGTTTGGGGAGAAGAAGCAAGAACAAGTAGTTCGTCGAGGACTTGAAGTTTATGGCGGAGATGTAATTTAATATATCAGTAGTTGTTCAGTTATCAGTTCTAAAATGGAAAAACCAAATTATATGTATGTGTATTCAAAATATTTTTGAAAAGGCCAAACGTTGTTATATTTATTTCGAAAGAATCTTATTATCTCTTTCTTTAATAAATTATTATAGTACTCATTTGCTTCTGTCTAAGCATCTCTAGGAATATTGCTAATTATTTCTACTTCCAAAATTTGTTCCTTAGTAATTTAATAAAAAAGTTCATTTTGGTTCATAAAACATGCTGGCTTCTCCCTTGATTGTAAATTATTCTTTGATAATTTCTTTATTCTAAAATGAAGAATTACCCCAAAGTAGAATTTTGGATAGCCAAATCGTCAGTTCCTGAAGGAGTTGATGAGATGAATTGTGAATCGCTGTCGGCCAATTCCGGCCCATTTATCATTCACGCCATCGCTTTTTAAATAAAAATACTGTGAAGGTGTGCATTGACCACTCTTTCCCGCTTTTAAACTCACCCCCACCATGCAAGCGCGGCGGGCGAGCGGGTACGTTTTGCAACCGCGCCCGCGCACACTGGCACGGTGCCTCTCGCCGCCGCCGCCGCCACCGCCCCATCTGTAACCATGACGGACCGCGAGATTTTCGACCTGTTGGCACGCGAATTTTTTTCAGGTCAATTGTACTTAACTTGTCCATCGGCCACGCATTCCACGCCCCCGCTCGAGCTACAAAAAATCCCCGATGTTGTGTGAATGGTCTGGTAATGACATTTTTGTGTCGTGTCGAGGGCCCTACGCGTGTTTTGGAGATGTGCGTCGGGCTGTTCCACGCACACGTTATTATGCTGGCCTTGCACCCCGCTCCTCCCCGTCCCCCCGTTTCCGTCCTGCGCTGCACAAGTGGCGCGGAAAAACTCACCTCCCCGCCTGCCCCGCCCCGCGTTAGCCCTGCCCCGCTCTCCCCGTCCACACGCACTCCCCCGCTCCCACGACCCGCTCTCCACCGCCCTGTTCGCCCAACTCGCCTCTCTTCGCCCAACCTGCCCCTCTCGCCCAAAACCCCAACCTCTCTGCTCTGCCCGCCCTCTCGCCCAACCCGCCCCTCTCGCCAGTCCACTCCAACCTTCCCCGCCTGCCCCAGCCTCCCCATCCTCCACACCTCGTGCGCGTTGGCACGAACGCTCCGTTTTTTGCTGACCCCGTCCCCCTCTTCATCCCGCCCCTCCCCACACCCTCGTCCGTTGCACTCGCGCAGATATCGCTGCTGAATTTTTTAGAATTTCAAGTCCTCCGGTCTTTTTCTGTTTTTGGTGCGCGTGTTCTATTTTCCTCCGTGCATTTGTGCAACTTCCAGGTACTCGTCGGAACGTTGTTTTCCTCTTAACAGCATGTATCTATATAAAAACACGAGACTTTATTTCGGCGGCGTGGACGTGAAATTTCACCTGATTCTCTTTCTATTGCCGCTGTTCGTAACGCGCAGGTGGACGGCGGAACCGCGGGTACACCTGCACCAGCAGTGCGTTCCGATGGAAAGAACAACTTTGACGTTCTCCTGTTCCCCGGCATTATTTTGCGCGCATGGCGGCCAACTTTTATTTGGAGTGGAAACAATAGCGTGGCGCTACTGCTGCAGCAGCTTTCGGCGCTAGGGCTGGCCGCCCTGGGTGCGGGTTTTGTTGCCTTGGCGGACGAGGGCACGTGGAGGCGAGCGCGATCTTTTTTCAAACGAAGGTAATTTAAAACGGCCTATAAATACTCTTGCTCCCTGCTTGTTTTTTAACGTCAGCCGGGCAGCTTTATCTAAACATCGGGGTGTGGGCGGGGTGGGGCGGGGCGGCGGGAGCGGCCGGCAGGCAGGTGCGGAGAAGCGTGAGCTTGGGGAGAGCGGCCTGGACGGGCGGCGGTGGCATTTGTTCTTTGTGGGAGCCTCTCCCCGAAACTGTTCACGTGCTTGGATTTCATATCTCAGAAGGCGACGTGTTCTGTAGTATTAGTATTTTTTTAAAAGTGTGGTGTTGCTCGTGGTTGCAACTACTAACGCAGTTTTGCAGTCGTATTGACATTAAATTCGCAGGCTATTCGTATTCGTTGACGATTTCCTATTCGCAGACGAAGCAGCACCGTTTGCTGCAGGATACTCTGTAAATAGCCCCCAATCTCAATTGGAAAACCACACCAATAAAATACAAAACCTCTCTTGACATGTGAAAAATTCAACTAAATTCTGATAAAACTAAAGCAAAAATCTTCCCAGTCAGAAAATTTACCTCTCTCCTTCTCTAGTATTAAACAACTCATGACGTCGAACCCACTATCAAAACCCATAAAATATTTAGAACTTCACATAGATACAAAACTAACCTAGACAACCCATGTAGATGCCAAAAGCATACAAGCTAGAACAATCTAATTCATCTCCGCCGCCTTTAAACAAATACAAAAGTATTTCTACAATAACAGTTCTATAACCACATACAAAACAATAATAAGGCCACTAATACTCTACGCGTGTCCAGTGCGGATAAACGCAGCTCATACTAACAACAACAACATGCAAAAGATATATTTCATACTGATCTCAAAAGCCTCCTGGTTTGTAAGCAACAGCCAATTGAATAGAGTAACAAATTTACAAAATTCTATGTAAAGCGTGCCTTTGTATATCGATATTTAGGTTGAACTATTTTGAAGATAACAACAACATTGGAAACATTTATATCAGCAATACAGGGTTTTGAAAAATACATGAGAAATAACAATTTCAGAAATAAAATTCAGATTCTGTAACGACGCCATTTGACACAATTTCTGGCAAAAACAGTATTTTATTGTTATCGAAAAATGAAAATATGTTCATAAAATAGAGACGTGTGGTTACAGCGAGATGACAGTCTTTAGTGAAACGTAAATTTCTGATCGCGAGCTAGACATTTTGTTTTTCAAACAGAGGTGGCAAAGATAAGGACTAGTTTATGAGTTCGATAACTTGTTCTTGCGTATTTTTAGAAACCACGCCTAATTATACAACTCCACCTTCTCGCAATAGATTGTGTTTTGGAATTAAAGCTTTTCTGCCCAGTGCCTTGTAGCCTTCTGAACAATTTCGACGAGGGGTATACATTCCTGACAGTTGGGTTCGGTAGAAACCGTGGCAGAAATAGAATTTTGAATATTATCGAAAAATTAAAATATGTTCATAAAATAGAGACGTGGGTTCAGCTAGATGACAGTCTTTAGTGAAATATAGTTTTCTGATCACAAGTTAAACATTCTTTTTTTTAAAAGAGAGGTGACGAGATAGGTACTTGTTGGATAAATTTCTCAGGCGTATTTTTGAAAACTAAGCCAAATTATACAACTCCATCTTCTCACAACAGATTGTGGAATTAGAGTTCTTCTACCCAGTGCCTTGCAGCCTTCTGGACAATTTCGACGAGGGGTATACATTCCTGATAGTTGAGTTCGGTAGAAACCGTGGCAGAAATAGGATTTCAGTGTTATCGAAAAATTAAAACATGTTCATAAAATAGAGACGTGGTTTCAGCTAGATGACAGTCTTTAGTGTAACGTAGTTTTCTGATCTCGTGCTAGACATTCTGTTGTCAAGAGATTGTGAGTTCTTGTGCCCAGTGCCTTGCTGCCTTCTGGACAATTTCGACGAGGGTACACATCCCTGATAGTTGAGTTCGGTAGAAACCATGAGCGGGGGTGTTGAGGCTTGTAGCGAGAACGAAGCCCGACACCGCGCCTGGTGCATCGTCATTGACGCAGCCGTCCCCGCCACCAGCCACCATCCAGCGCGTCCGTGGGCGGGCGGTGGTTGTTGATCGTGGGCTTAGGAGCGGCGCGGCGTCCGGGCTGGGGCGTCGGAGCGCACCGCGACGTCCCGCGGAGACAATGGGCCGGTGGGGCGTGTTTAGACAGCTCGCGCGCTCGCCGCGCCGGCCGCCAAGCCGCGCCGCGCCACGCCACGCCACGCCGCACCACGCCATGCCACTGCCCCTCCCGTGCTGGAGAAACTCCGGCCCCCCGCCCCCCGTCCCCCACTGCTACCGCGCTCGCACAATGGCGCGCTCCGAGTTGTGGCGCTAATTCCACCCGCACCGCACCCTCTCCTCGCGTCCCCAGGCGTGTGCTTTCAGCGGCGCCCCAGTGTTTTCCACCGCCAAGTCTCTTCAGGCGAATGCGCGAGCCGCCGTTCGCGCGTCATCGCGAAATTGAGTCTAAGAGAAATTTTATATCTGGGGGTATTGAAACGAATTACAAAATTTGTTCATCTGATTTTGGTATTCAGTGGTCGCTTCATAAGAATTGAAGGGTGGCCGATTGGTCAGTCAGTGTAATTTATTTATACATTTCTACAGCGACCGAAGTCATATATCATAATATGCGAAGTCATATATCAATATAGTCATATATTATAATCGAAGTCAACAAGAGTACAAAATAAATGCTCTTTCCAACAGGTTTGTCTGAAAAGGAAAAGAGTTTCATTTCACTTCCGAATTTAAAATAACTGGGTCAATCAGTGCAAAAATCTAAGTATTAAGGTATGACACTTTTGATTTAAAAATCAATTCCAGCATGTTATTTTCCAAACTCCAGATAAGAGTAAGACACAATCTTGATGTTATGTTGAAAGTTATAGTGACTTAACAATGAATAATAAAAACACTCGCTTTGCAGTATGCTCACCAATGTGAAAGATTTTATTTATCACATCCATTTTAAACATTATATACAGCTATATATATATATATATATATATATATATATATATATGTGTGTGTGTGTGTGTGTGTGTGTGTGTGTGTGTGTAAAAGATATATATAAATTATAAACTACCCACTACAATTAATTTCATTTACAACTGTATAAAAGCAGCCTACGGTCCCGACAAAAAAATGAATGTTGATCGTGAAAAGAACGACCACTTTGCGCCCCTGATTCCTGCTCCTCAGATAAGAACCACTAGACTGTACGGTCATCAACAAGCCCAGAATCCGTGGAATTCCTCTACATCTGTTTACAGTTCACACGTAACCTTCAATGCGTTACCTTCAGTAAGATTCGCTATGCTATACACATCCCGCGTTTATCTATCTAAAGCGAACATTCAGCACTTTAATGCCTCGGAAGTATTATAAGATTCAATCAGGAAATTAAAAATACCCCATGCGTATGTATTCGTATTGCCAATAACAAACAAATCATGTACTATAACAGGTTGTTTTTAATATATATGTATTTATATAATTAATTTTTTAATAATTCATTTCCCATTTAAATTATGTTAATTTGTCTTCACAACGTTGATATATCTTATTATTTTGCTAGGTAGCGTATGCTTTTGAGAATATTTTAATTTTACCCTACGTTTCAATATCGACATTACATTACTCGTTGGTACATGATGATTCTATAAGTATAATTTTGGCATTTGAACTTCATTATTAATGTATTAGTTCATTATTAATGTATTAATATATTAGAAAACAGTAATCTGAAACATTTGTACCAAAAACTTTAGATTTTGAATGGAATGATCCTGGTATATTTCACCCTTCATCTTAGTTTCCATCCTTACTACGATTACTTTATGATTGTTTGTAGTACATTATATTTCTCTCTAGCAAAACGAGTGTGTCAGAAAGCAAAATACAGTTGACTTCTTTCACACCGGGCGATGCACTATTACTTAATATCATTGCATCATTTATGTTAATAATGATAAAATAAGTATAAAGTGTGAGATTGATCCCGAAGGAATTAATTGTTAATAGAAACAGCAATTAAAACTGGCAAAGCAATTTCAGTACACGTGGAAAAGCTGTGATATTCCTCCAGTCGTTCCTTCGGTCGCTTCTGTTGGCCTGTTCCCTTTATGTTTCATAAAATGGTCTGTATAAATCGACCCCCTGCAAGATGGCGGTGTCTGGCTTTTTGCATAAAATTATTAATCGATACGGTGGGCCGCGGCGAGTTTAAATAAGGAAAGTTTCCGAGGAGCGGACCGGGCGCCTGCGGGGGCGGATAAAAATCATTGTTAAGATCTTCATATTTCAAGTAAGACTAGAGAATGAATGAAAAATATTGGAAAAGAAATTTTCAAAATGTACTCTGTTTTATAATATAAAAAACAAAATATTTATCCGTTATATATAGATGACAAAATATCTATTGAAAGCTATATCCGTAAACGGAGAGAAATGCGAGCTGAATGAAAAGCTGAGAACAAAGAAAACTTAATTCAAGAAAACAATGAAATACTAATTAATATATATAGTGTTATTTTAATAAAATAAATTCAAGTGTTTTATCAATATAAACAATTTAATTAATGGGAAGAACTGATAAGCAACGCAAATGATAATCCAGTACTAATAAAGGGCAAAATAGAACATCTGTGAACAAGTAACGAGACAAAAAAGAGTTAAATTATTTTGACACCGATCAAGACGGGCAAAAGCGAGGGGAAGTTTCCCAAATCATACTTTTTATTACGAACTTTTACTATTTGTTTAGATATAGCATGTATTCCAGTAAATTCATCAATCCGGATTATAAAAATTCTATCAGCTATAACGTTCTTAACAGAGGATTTTCATGCCCACTCCATTAATTACTAACCTTAGATACTGACATGTTATAACAAATCATTTTTCATCCCTTTTGAGAATATCAATTATGTAAATGATATACAACAATATCGAGTATTCCCAGGTATTATGTGGCGAGTTATAAAGAGTCGTGTTTAGAGTATATGTTTTTCAGTACTCCTTGAAAGCCTCTAATTAATTATGTTTCATCAGCCTCAAATGATTAGCTAACGAAAAATTGAATACATTCAATTGTTAACAAATATTTGTTTCACGAGTTTCTAACAATCATTTTATAAATATCTCTAACGCATTGAGAGTAAACAATACCAAAACGATATAGAAGTAGTAAGAAACCAATATATTCTAAACGCTCATATATAATCCCTCAAAATTTGTAGCAACGCCACTTCTGAAATCGGTGAACGCCATTCAAAGGCAAAGCTTCGCATTTTTCTTTCGATGAGAGGCGCTTAAACTTCAACACATCGCTGGGGAGCAAGTCCAAAACCCGCTCAATTTTCCGGATTCGGAAGCTCACTCACCCTCGATTCTATTGTCCTGCAGGAAGGGGCTGCGAGGACGCTAAGTCGAGAAGTGGTCCGGTCTTGAACAGAGTAGAGTCGAGAACTACAAGTTACCGAAAAAAAAGTAACGAACATTTGTAATTAAATTTAAAAGGTTGGCAACCGCGTAAAAATTGTGAATCAGGAATTTTACGTCTGTTAGATCCAGAGTTACTTGAGGAAAGCTTTTTTAGGAGGTAATGGTAGCTGCTAGGGTAAAACTTAAACAATAGAAATGAACCAATCAATGTCACAATGAGTTTTAAAAATGAAGAGACGAATTACTATAGCACGCAAAATTACCGGCAAGTTAAAGACGGGCCTAGCCGAATGGGTCTAAGGAATGTCCTCATTATACATTTTTGTAATCATATTTTGCGTAGCGCGTCAAAAGTTTAAATGAATAAGTTTGGACAAAATAGAAAAATATTTTGCCATTTAGTACATGGGATATACGTACTTCTACAAAGACATAAAGCTCACAATACCCCCAAACAAAGTTATATAAATTATTTACGTTTCTTGCTTTCCTCTCTTCTACATAAGTTTATATGTCCTTTTTCACCGAACACACTCACAATACAGAATTAGTTGCCTTCTGACTCTACTTCATACTTCTTATACTGGTTTATAAAAGCTTTTACGAAATATCCCGACAGTACTTTTAAAGAAAAGAAAGTAAATATATCACCTATGTAGTTCTAATGTTCCTATTCTTCTAAATGTCCTCAGTCATGAAAACTCTCATGCACGAATTTGACTTCAAACATTTTAAATAATTCAAAAATGTAAAGAACTTAATCTAAACTAGAAGCTTACCGTTGATCTTTTAAAATAGTAAACCGGCCAAAAGACAAATACAATCCTAACAACTTCAAACAGAAATTGATCAAAGTATTGCTTACGACAGTCTTCATAACTAACGTAAAACCAGCAGACACAACAGGAAAGGCTAATACCAGGTATACTGTTCATATAATTGTTGCTCAAATATCTCACTAGAAACATTATGTTCTCATTCACTTAATATTTCAATAAGTCTGTCACAGAACCACTGAAGTAAGATGGAATGGTAATTTTCAAAAACAAAAAATGCTCTGCAGACTTTTCGAAGTCTCGTATATTCGCAAAGAACGAAAACAGCAAGAATGTTTGAATTATTATGTTCGTGGTTCGTATTGTATTTATATTTTCCACTGGGCAATACTGCATTTGCATCTTTTCCTTGTAACCAGGTTTTAAAGTAATCATTGAAGAAAGATTGTTTTTACCCTGCCAATATTTATCTCAATTCCTTTGCAAAAAACGTCAGCTCGTAGCTCAAAAAGAGAACAGGAAAATATCTCTGATACCTATTGATCGCGCTGGAATTCAACAAGGGTTTCTTTCGGAGTAATGATGTTCCTTTCGTTCAGATTAGACTTCAATTATTCACTGGTACAAGAAATTATTCATCAACACTGAAGTGTTAAATATAATATATATTCTGATTTGCGCAGTCAACATGAGTAGATAGGAGCAACGCACACATTCATTCATTAACGTATGTGATAACAAATATATTTTGTTTACACTCGTAGTTTGAAACTCATTACCGTAATTTTAATGAAAGATGATAGAAAAACCATCCATCGCTTCCCAATTCAATGAGTAAATGTATATCAAACCAAATTTTGGAATCACCGGAGGCATAGTGACTCAACTTGACAGCACTATTTCTACTTCTCGACGTCCTATCGAACGTCAACGATTCGAGCCGAGGGGACGATATATTATTCAAAGCAAACGTCGGAATATCTACAACGTCAGGAACTCTACTGTCAACTGCTCGAATTTAGCTGACGTAGAATGACGTGTAAATCGAGCTCGGATCCCCTTCCAGTAACAAGACACCCCACCTTACACGGAATAATATTGAACCTTCCTTCAGGACATCGACCGCATTAGTTTAATGTCCTGGTAGCAAATAAACTAGACAATCTTTTACTGGGTGAGCAAATGACTACAACGAGTCGGCAATACCTTCCCGCTCTCCGATCAGAACTCCAAATTTTCGACGGGCAAGCTATCTCTATACACTCGACTTTCCTAAACGGCAGAAGATTGTCTGATCTGTCTAAGAGCTCATCTGAGTATGTTTTTGAGTAGTGTGATTGTATGTAAATGAAGAGAAAGAACAGACCAAAGAACAAAAGAAAGTGACCGAGAGAAGGACCGAAGAGAAAAGCTACCAAGAAAACGTACCGAGAGAAACTAACAAAAAGGACCACAGAAAAGGACGAGAGAAAGGTACTAGAGAAGGACATAGAGAAAAGACGAATAAAGGACAAGAGAAGACAGAAGAAAGGACAGAGGGAGAAAGACATAGAGAGGAAGAACGGGGAGAGAAAGATATATAGGGAATATATGAGAAAGGAGAAAAAAAATGGTGAAAATATAAAGAGAGAGGAAAAAGAACCTGATGTGTACAAAGATTACACAACACTATTGGGAGAAACAATAAGCGCACAAATGCCCAATAGCTTTGCTATTGGAGAAATACACTCTTTGTAGAATAATAATATCAGCCATTCCTCATTAAGCAAAATATTTACAGTTCATCTGCCGACAGACGCACGTGCTCGTCAGAATTCCATCGACATAAGAACGTTCAGAGAACGCGATAAAGTGTCGCCACATCCTTCTCACTTCATATCTGCCGCGGAAACGGAAATGAGCAGTCACCCGGTTTTATGCAATCCAGGGCGCTCCGTGGAAGCGCGCGGTCAAGGTCACCGGCCAAGCGCGCGGTGGGTGAGGTCTTAAGGGCAAAACAAGCGGAGAGAGAAACAGATCATCTGCAGATAAGCGGCCGCGCGCCCGGGCTGCATGGTGCTGCGACTGCAGGAGGAGCGGCCTGCGGCCGAAGGCCATCGCCCTCGCTTCCAGCTCCCGCACCCGCGCCCCCCGCCACGCCACTGCTGCGCACATGGCCCCGCGGTGCCCTGGTAGGTTGCCTCCTAAATTTTTTGCCTTTAGTGGCATGTCTGGGCATTTTTAACTCTTTTTTAGGTTTTCCTGAGCCTTTTAGTGGGGCTTCGCTCATGCCCCGTGTGCCCACGTAGGCTTCCCCCCTTATTTCTTTTTTTTTTTAAAAAAATTCTTAAGTGGGATTTTTATGAAGCAAATTTATTTCAGTGCCAGTTAGGGTTCCCCCCCTTAATTTCTGATTTTTTTAATTCTATCATGGGATTTTTATGGAGCAATATTAGTTGAGGGTACTTATTATGTTCGTGGAGCTTTCTAAGGTGCGTGCTGGCCATAGGTCTATCCCCCTAAATTAGTTTTTTGGCTTTTTACAGTATTTTTATTGTGCACATTTATTACTTGTTTTTTCCTTAATCGTTGAATTTTTTTAATTTACACACTCCCCAATTTTGCCAATAGAGTTTTCCCCTTAATTTTTTTACAAATCTCTGGATGGTAATTGGTAAAATTTCATTTTGGGATGTGTAGATTTCGCTTTGAATTTATTGTCCAGCACAGAAGTCCTCATTATTCAGGTTATGCTTTCCCTCTTATTTTTTATTTTTAAATCTTTATTGGATGTTTTATGGGTAAACATTATTGTGGTGTCTGTTCGTTCGTTTAGATCTTTTGTATATCACATGCTCTAGTGTTGGCAGCATGTTAAGTGGTTCCCCATAAATTTAATTTTGTGTGTTTATGGATGTTTTAGGTAAATTTCTATTTGTTCTTTTGGAGTTTTCTTGAACCTCTTTTATGTCGCTACTCAACATTATTGCCTGTTAGGTTCTCCTTAAATTGTTAGAGATTTGGTATATTCAGGAATTTTTAGAGAGGCACATTTATTTTGACACTATTGTTGAGTTTTTTAAAGTTATGTTTAGAATTATTGAGTATTCACGACTATTCCAACAAAATAGCCTAGTTATTCAGCTATATTTATAAAATATATGTAAGCCTAGTAAATATTTATCGGGCGCAAATCATTGGAATGAATATCCCTCGTTAAAATTGTTATTTGTTTGTCACAATAAAGATTAGATAGAAGGGAAACGCATTTTATGAAAGAGAACAAATCACAACAACGGCAAAAAACAACGAGACTTCGGGTCCGAATATAGATTTCTTTTACTAGACGTCCATCTCTTTTCGTACAGTACACAAGTGAGCAAAGAACATTTTAAATTTTCCGTAACTCTACACAGAGTAAATCTGGGTTTTAAAACCACACTTTATTACAATGCTGTATATATGTACTTTACACATATCCTTTATATAATTACTAATTTAGTATTAACTGAAAATATAATTATTCACCATATACAAAATACATTTTTCGATTTTTTTAAATTTCCTTTCTTCCTCTTATATATTAACATAAAGTATTTTGTCATTTTGGTGTGGTTTTTTTTACATTTTTTGGGATTTGAAGCGATGTATAGTGGCAAAAATGCTTAAACCACCTAGCAACACTGAATGCGTTCCGCATCGTTTCTCTTTCAAAATATCGAAGTATGTATTGTAATTCCTAAGTTCAACACTTGCGTTGACTGATAAAAAGGAAACGCATATAATAGACCCTGAGTGTACGATAGCGAGCGAATAACTGATTTTCTGCGACGTTAACTGCGAGTCATAAGCTCGCCATTTAATCACGAGATGTTCATTCTTTCCACAGTGGAACTGATTCAGGCGATGACCTTAAGCTCCTTTGCTAGTTCCCCTCTAGGGTATCTCCTCCACAGTTCAAATATAATTGTGTCAATGTCGCGTGTGTGTATGCTTTGCGTGCGTGTGTTGTGGCGTGGGGGGTTGCGGGGTGTGCGTTGGGTTCGTGGTGTGGGGGTTGTGACTTGGGTGTTGGCGTGTGTAGTGCGTATGGGGCGGTGCTATGGTATGCGCGGTGTGCAATAAGCCTTGGTGAGGCGTGCAATTGTTTTGTGCGCGCCCCGCACGCTGCGTTCTCTGCTGCACTTGGTTCCTGGGCGTGGTTCGTTTCAAGCATAGAAATGCGGAAAGAATGGGGAGATGATTAGAGAAGGATTGGAACAAAAATTTTCGAGCTGTCCGTGGCCCTTCTATTAAGATACTACTCTGCATGAACATAGTATTGACCGGGAAACACTAGCTAGCTAAAGTGAGTTCTAAGGCTGCTGTCGGGAGACAATTTATACGGCCGAATCTCTATCTGATAGTTTTCGAGAACTTAACGCAAAAGTAAATTTAGTAAATTTTCTATCGTACAAAACATTCAAATCAATTCTTTAAAAAAATTAGGAATTGGTATGCGTCTAATTAAACAAATCTGACAATTGAGAACATCTTTCTATTAATTCAGAACCAAATTTATGTATACCTTGGTAACAACAATTAAGTTTCAGCTTTAGTGCTCTTTTCGAACTTATTCCGCTTGGAACATTTCGGCCCCAGTGTGCTCGCTGGCAGCAAGACAGCCAGCCGGTCACGAAAAGCAACAGCTCCCACGACAACGCTCTGTTTTCCTACTCCAACTCCCCACCTTCCCACCCCTTTCTCATCACCACTCCCTCCACTTACCATCCCTTGGCTGGAAGATTTGGTTCGTCGCCAGAATCTCATCTCTAGATTTTCTTCTTCGCCTTTTCTGTGTTCGCTATCTTTAACTCGCCTCTCCATGTCGCCCACAGCATCCAGTTGCTTACACTTCATCGTACGATAGCGCTAATCTCCAGTTTGATAACCGTCCACCATCCAAATACATCTGAATTGTAATAAAAGTACAGTTTCTGCAATTCGCGTAACGACCTTACTAATTCAAACTTACTCGCACCATTCCTTTTTAGAAAACCATCCCTGTGTTATCAACTATAATCTGTCTTCATTTTTAAACACAGGAATACATTATTTGTAAATCGGAGCCAGGAGCAGGATTATGTGCAAAATATATTCAGCCTTCCGCGGTACCTCACTTGTGAATGATTGTTAAACATATTTTAATACAATCAATTGTGTTTCATCGCCCATATAAGACTGATTTCGATGGCGTCACATATGTAAATCGCGTCCCATATGTGGTTGGCATGTTTTAGTCATGATGGCGGTGATTTTCTTCATTGATTGATCTGGGATCAGGCACCAACATGTAGTCGTTTTACCGACCAGCTATCTCCCACAACTGCACCGCCCCAGCCCTTGAAGCTCAGACGCTATAGTTGTTCTAGCGCTATAGTTAAAACATAACTATTCTACTACAGTAAATCATTTTCGTTTGGTTAGAATATTGAAACTACTGTGTTATAATCTCATAATAGAAAAAGTGACGGGGAATAAATCCACTTCATAATAACCTATTAATCGCGTCTACCCAGAACAAATCCTTATGAATCATTAACCCAAACCTTTGACAAATTATCTCTTCTGAACCTTATCTCGCGCATACAAAAAATAGCAATTTTATTACCCGCACGCTCAGTATTCCATTATGCATTCGTCTCAAACTCATACACCCTGTCTTACTTCTCGCTTCTACACTTCTTTTAAATGTCTTCTTGCAAAACTCACAATCAGCAAATTTCCACCCTCCGACACTACCAACAATTATTGCTTGTGGGCATCCGGTTCATTTCCGAAAACGTTGATTTAAACATAACTACTAAGTTAGCTAAAGTTACCACTACTCCACGCGAGCTTTGTATAAGTACTGTGAGTATACAGTAGTGTAGAATTAGCTCAATTCCAAATGGATACACCATAACAGCCTATTATCTGTCAAAGAATACTGTAAAGAAATCGAAGTATACTATCTACCTATCGTATTTGACATCCACATCCACTTTCACTGAACCACTTATACAATATTCTTATCTCGTCTCCAACGGGCCCCTAGAACAACACCCTGCGAGATCGTGAATCCCCAGACTGAGCGTCTATTTCACGTTTCCTTCCCATCGTCGTCTCAGCCCATAAAAATTCCAGGCGCCTCGAGACGCCGCCTCCCATCACCCGCGTCTGCATCTGCGTCCGCGTTATCCTCTCGCCGCCGAATTCACTTCGCCCGGGATTTGTCAGCTCGTGGGGGCGTCGCGGGCCCGCCGTTTTCATTCTCAACGGATCCTCGGTTTTCTCTCCCACCGCTCGCAGCTCCCGGCTCGCGCCTTCCCAGCCGCCCCACTGCTTCTCCTATCTCCCGGCCGACGACTATGACAACATACGATGACGATGACGACTGACGATGACAACGATGAACCATAACGACAATTTGACATGACGAGACGCGATGACGATGACGACAATGACGATGACGACGATGACGAGACCATGACATGGACGAACCGAATGACCATACATGACAACCATGACCATGACTATGACGACCCGAATGACGATTCGACAGTGGACATGACGGACAGGGTCTTGATACATGCATGACGATGTTGATGACGATGTGACCTGATGATACCTGATACGACGGACGGATGACGGAACGAGAGGGACCGAAGAGAGGAGGAGACGAGGAGAGATGACGAGGAATACACGCTCCACCCCGCTTCCACACGAGCACAACCCTCTACTACACAACCCACCTCCCCGTTAGACCCCTGGGTGGTTCATGTATTGATTTGCTTACACGAGCGCGTCCACTTATAGCATTATCCTGTAAGTGTCAGTCGCTCTTTTTATTCGGGGTGCGTTGATCTTCCCCCCCTTGGGATGGGGTTGAACCGCCGTCCTGCGGGGTATTCCCCCATACCAGCTACTCCCACCACATGCACGCCCCAGCAGCTTTAACTCCCGAAAGCCGCCGGGGCATGTGGTGCAGTTATGTAGTGGCATGTTAGTTTAGGTGTTAACAAAACGGTCAACGATGATAGTACTGATTGTAGGTTTTCCTTCTCCAGTAATCTTCCACAACGCGTTGAACCGCCGAGATAAGACCCGAAAATCGCTACTTCGTCTTTCCTCCCCCGTCACCCAGCTTTGGCTTACCTACGCTCGCATATCAAATGGTTAGCATGAATGTTCTCCGAGTTGGCTCAAGACTAATCACGAACACGCAGCCGCCGCCGCGATCTCCTCGCTCCTATGCGTGTGCTGTCAGCGGCGCCCCATGTTTTCCACCGATCTCTTCGGCGAATGCCGATCCCCCGTTCCGCGCTCATCGCGAAATTGAGTCTAATAGAAATTTTATATCTGGGTGACCCATTTTCTACATTTAAGTTATTGCAAAACGGTGACTCGCACTAAAAACACACCTCTGTCATTTATAGTATATACCGCTAGTACAGTGTCATCCCGCTTTCGTCATTAGATATATGAGTCACATATACAGGGTCGTTCTGGTATCCCGTAGGTTTAGTCTCTCGATTCTACCTTAAACATCTTTAATTTATAGTATCAATATTTAGCATACTATACTTGTGTCTGAACACGACCAGAATTATATGATCAAATCGAATCATGCAGATCTCCACTTCATATCATATCTCCTTTGTCTCCTCAGTACATATCTAATTATAGATCCCGAATTCAACACTGCGATCAGTACCCTACTAAATAACTTCTCTTCATACTATGTTCTTACATCTCATCGAAAAGCAAAAGCGTACGTTTTCATTCTATTGACCGAATTAAACTAATCCTCCGCTCAGTCAATTCAGGTTGCGACAAAGAACAAACTCATCTAGAGTAATTATGACATTAACACCTCTTTTCATTTGAGAAAAACTGCGAAAAGTTCAGCGACCCATGTCTATTTCTCTTCCAACATCGTACACTACATAAGAATCCATGTATCATCAACCTGAATTGATTTCATACTACTAGTGTCTCTATGCCGCTGTAGTGAAACAACCTCCCAAAACGGCAACCTGGACCATTCAAGATTGATTTTCCTTCACTTTCTACACTAATCTATCGATCCATCACTCACCAACTCGAGCTCACTGCAGCATAGCTACTTACTCTTACAATCCGAATACTCGTGAAAGATTATATTGTAGTCTTATTTCACCTCCACTTTGTAGCAGTTACCCTCTATCATGCAGGAGATAATACTGTAGTTAATGTTAGGAATTAGCACGTCCTGTACTCAACTGGGTAGGATTACCCATCACGGGTATTAATCTACCATCTTGCATATGATATGTGTGTATTCGTCCTGCTCTGGTCACCCGCTAGGATAGATATTCAGACTACACTTTGACCGAGACTTAATTGACTGCAATGACGTACACGGAAATCTGTAATGCAATCATTCTGCTAAGCATCCTGCCCTCTTCGCGCACAACGCTTCCCCACCGCTCTTTCCCTGTTTTCTAACCGACTCCTTCGGTTGCGTTGTGTATTCTCCGTAGCTGCTTGTCAAGAATTCCATAATACTCTAATCTAGCTGTCTTTTATCTATTCTTTACCGCTCACCAAATATATATATCGACTTTTCAAACTCATATACCCGACAACGAGGCCAACGCGTATGCGTCCGAGCAAAAACTCGAATTTCGCTCATCTCAGCGACGACCCCTTCTGCCGCCCCCACCTTGCCTGCTCGCGTTCAGATTACACACCAACTGAAATCCTGAATCGCGTCGGTCACTTCAAAAAGCCAGAATCCGTGGCTTCTCATACATCATGTTCATAACAGTTCAACACGTAACTTCAAATCGGGTGGTCGTAACCTTCCAGTCAAATTTTGCGACTGTATTTTTGCATATACCACTCCGCGCCGGTTTATCTATCTAACTGCCGAGCAGGTTTCAAACACATTCTACTCGCCCGTCGGACACATTAATAATGACTCAAGTACAGTACCATAGTTAAACATTGACCACCTCATGAGAACGCTTAAGTGTGTAGTCATTTTCCACATAACGGATACAAGTCATTTCATTCTTTATGATAAAGAGGATTGTTTTTAAAGGTTTTTATACTATTACTTTCATCTGTAAGTTATATTTCAAAAAAAATGAAATAAAAAGATTAAAAACTTATATAATATAGTACTGTATTTTATTATAATTAATTTTGTATTCCCAGTCTACCTTATTGTTAATTTTGTTTCTACAACGTTTGATATATCTTCCTCTATTGTTAGCGATAGGCTACTATGCCTCTCTTAGAAAATATTTTAAATTGTTACCCTACGTTTCAATAATCTACATACATGACCTACTTTGGCATGCATCTCATCTATACACGTTATATTTTGGCATTTGATACTTCATAATTATTCAGCGAATTGAGATATATGATTGGAGTGTATATATAAAATTATATTCAGCACAACTCGGTAGTCTGACACAATTTTCTTTTTTTGTCTTCACGCCGACTCTCGAAATGGCAATGAATTCATCGAGCTCCTTTTTCACCCTTGCAATCTTAGTATTCTCGGTATCTATCTTAATCTCTGTGTCTTCTCCTGAATTTTGTAGTCAGTATGTAAGCTATATGTCTCTCATCAGCCAGTAACGAGTGTTTCTCATATAAATCATATAAGAAGGTAATTTGAACTTTCTTTCTTTATCTACAGGCGTATCGTCCTAATTTTAATCTTTAACACTTCAATTTGCATGACTTTTCACGATATTACTAATCGATCATATAGATAGAAGAGCTTGTGCTTCGATCACCAGTAGGAATATATAATACTCTTAACCTACGAAAACCAACTTAAATAACATATGTAATTTGGGGCCCCCAAAAAGCAATTTCAGTACACGTGAAAAGCTCTCAGATTCGACTATTTCTCTCTCAATCACATCCAATCCTATCGGATCTCTTTCGCTCAGTTTCTTTCCTATTATAATTTACATAAAATGATCGTAGTAGTATCGATCACTCCTTGGCTTAAATAACTGTCAATTTCCTTGCTTTTTTTACAGTAATTACTTAATCGATAATAGATTTAGACTGCAGCTGTTTGAAATAATATAGAATTTTCCCAGAGGAGCTATCGCGCGAACGTCATCGCCGCCTGCAGAGGTCGGTTATTGGGATGGGCGGCGGCGGGGATGTTCCAATAGAAGCTTTTTCATTTGCCATGTCATACTACGCAGCAATCGAAGTCAGTTCGGATAACTAATTTAATATGTCGGCGTACGTTAACAATACGTCTATTTTCAACCGAGAAGCTAGTGCAGGCTTTCGTTGTCCTTATTCAAATCTATCGGAAAGTAGCACCCACTATTATTTGATCAATCCTGATTGGTACACAGAAGCATTTGCACTTGTATTCTCTGTCGACATAAGCTCTGCGGAGCAGTAATCTATTAATATGGGGATTATATACGTAAGGGTCAATCCCTCAATAGTGACTTTTGATTTGACAAACACAAAAAGGTCTACGAGATACCGGTAATTTACGTCTATTGTTGCATACATTGTTATTTTCTGCGAACAATTTTTAGAATTTAGTATTAGACACGTTGGCCGATCTCAACATTCTGTAGTAGTATTAATTCTTTGACTCAGGGTTTTTGATAATATGTTTTGTCAAACTTAATTCAGTTTAACTTAGCAGCTATTCACTTAAAAAAGAGTTCATTTATATACAGACTATAATATTGAGTACTAAATATTACTACATATATAACGAATACATATACAGGTGAACGATATAGTATGGTACTAATTATACGTTTATGGATTATCTAATATCTATACAGATATATAAACTTTCGATTAACGTTAAAATAATAGTATTATCTACTTATAGCATTGAACAATATAGTTTATATGTTAACGTGATTCTGTAATTAGATATGAAATAATAGCTGATTATCACGTTATTTTTCAAAGGAAAGCGTTTAATTATTAAAATTTAATTATATATATAATTCTATTTAATTAGTATATTGATAATACATCATGGTAGGTCTATGTCTATTTAGACTTCTACATTTAATGTATCCATTGTTTTATTACTCAGTCTCATCCTAGTTGAAAAGAATCGTGCATACAATGACACATCACTTCGTCGAGTACGGTTGCTTTCGATGACAGATAGCACCTATACAACCCAGACATAATTTTAATGAGACTATTATAAAACAATTTCAGTCGCATATACATAACATACTTCATATTGTGTTCTATAAGAGTATTTTATGCAACGTATGTTAAGCACACTCAAGACGTATCATCTTTCTTTATAATCTAGATACATATATTAATGCTACATATTTATTGATTTTAACAAAGATGCAGTTTTTTACTTACATATTTCCGATCTGCAATGTCCTATCTCAGATACAACTGTAATATTTACACATTACAGACTCCGTGCGGGACAAGAATACTACCCTTTCTCATAAACTTCCACCTTTGATGTGTACGGCTACTTCGTTTTTTTTTCTGATTCATTTAAACCTGCAGGGATCAGGTCTGTGGTCTATTTCTATTCCTTTTATTCGACTTCACGCTGGGTCATAGACGAGTTACGGGTACTGTGCTTTGATTCTTACAAGAGAATAATTCGAGTATGCATTATATGAGTGTTCATGCTTGGACTAATCGACCTGAGACACGCGTTTCGCCCATTGCTTGTCAGTAGAAACAAAGAGCTAGTATAAACTTATGGAAATGCCCATACTATTTACTTGCGATTTTAATGATATAGTATTCACCTTCCCTAGCCGAAAGAAAGCTCAGCTACGGCAGCACGAAGAAGTTGTAAATTGTTGCTGTGCCACGGTAATACGTACGTGAAACCCTGTGGCGCGAGCGTGATAGGTACAACACACTGCCCAATCACCCGGAGAACGTAGGTTTGAAAATTCCCCACGTCCAGAGAGAGAAGCGATTAACCGAGTCAGTGCTCAAAGCCATTCGCTCATGCCGTCACCCTCCGCCGCGCTGCAGCGTCTCGACGCGTGACGTACTCTTTTTTATGAACGCCGGTCGTTTGCGTCGTCTACTAGAGCAGTTTTATTTATGCGCTCCCTTAAGTAGATTCCTTCGGTAGTTTGGTCTCGTTAATTTCGATTATAGCGCTGATAAAGCGCTCCCGAAGTGAAGAGGCGCGAACGCGACTGTGATATTTCCACGCTGACCCCCCCCCTTTCATTCCTGATGGCGTCTCCAACAGCCCTCTCACTCCCACCCCGCACCTGCGGCTGCATCCCGTGAAAGGGCAATCGCGCGCGTGGCCGCGCCGCCGACTCCTGAATTGATCATCCCAGCGGACTGCGCGCTTCCGCGCGCGGGTAGTCTGCTTTCAATCGCTCTAAGCGCGCGGGATCCCCCTGCCGGCTCCCCGCCCCTCGCCCCCCCGTATCTTTACTTTAAGTTATATTTCTTTCAATTGAATTGGGACGCCACATACGTTTTTCAATCTGAAGAAGTGCCTTTGTAAATTGAAGATAATCCAGTTCCGCGGCGGGGTCGCGCGCGCTGCTGACGGCGGGAAGCGTGGGGGGGGGGATTGCGCATTGTCGCGGTGAATGGCGCGCGGCGGTGTGTGCGTGAGAGTATAGAACATGTAATTCAGCCGCTTCCACTGCCCCTCGGAATCTTTCACACGCCGTGAAGGCGCTTCGCGGTGCCGATGCGTTCCTTTCCCGTGCCGCCCCGCCCCCTCGCCTCCGTGCGGAACGAAGGTTCGCAGTAGCCGGTGGTGGAGGGAGGTTGAGATAGAAAGGTGCAGCGCGGGTGACCTTCACGGAGCCTTTTGCTCCGCTAAGTTGTTCGCCACCTCGCAGTCTCGCGCGAGCGTATTGACGTCTTCAAGTGTTCCTGACTTTGAATATGTAATAACGGGGGGATGAGGGATAGCGGCTGCGCTGAAAGGCGCGCGCGCGTACGCGGTGGGGGAGGGGAAGGAGTGCGCTGGAGGCGTGCGTGGAGGAGGCGGAGTGCGGCCCCGTTAGCGCCCGGCGCTCCGCCCAGGGCTCGCGGATGGCAGGGCGGGACGGAGGGGCTGGGGCCGTTCCGAGGCGCAGGCTGTCGACCTCTTGGAGAG
>BOPP01000059.1:6074763-6096102 GCA_017312745.1 Gryllus bimaculatus
CGGCGAGAGTAAAAAAGCTATTTCATTTGGCCAATGTCCCGAGGCAGCACAAGCATTCGAAACTAAGTTATTGTCGCGGAGCAGGCCAGCTTCGCCTTTCAAGCTTTCGGAAATCGCCCCACATAGATTTCTCAGACCGTGGGACAGAGGTGCACATAGTGTTCGGAGTTAGACAAGCGTCTGCAGAAGAAGTTTGTGCTGGTGTTTGACCTGCGTCATTTACTTAAAGAATTCCAGTTTACCAACCTCAAAGTCGCAATAACAACCGTGTAATTAAGTCTAATGCAACACGGTAGTAATTTTCTTTCTCGAATAAATTAGAATATAGAATCCAAGGTTTCGATTTCCAATTTGTGATATATTCTTGCCACGTTCTTGTATGTTTCAAATTATCGTTTTTACAGAATTGTCAACGAAATTCTATAATACAATAAAATACCTTGGAGTCGTAATAGTATACATAAACGAATATAACCGGACCCCCCTGGAGAATAAGGTTGCTATTTACGACATTTATATTGTGTTCCTACAAGGTTATAAACTGTAACGTAAAATATGTTAATTGTATAGCATTAACTAAGTTCGAGAATAAAACTTAATGAATTCGAGGAAAAGCGTTGGAACGTTATTAATATATATATAATTATTCTAATAGTTGTATGAAATATGGGTGTCTATTTCATTGAGACCAATTATGTATATATTAGTTTCATCCAGGAAAAAAATCGTACAAATGCACTTCTTTCTTATTCAATTATTACTATACACACAGAATTGTTAAAGAACTATTAAGACAATCAGCATTTACAATTGTATATAATGATACTTGTGTTCGTAAGTGACAGACTTGAGGAGACTGCAAAAACAATATTCATTGCATAGATACTACTTGTAAATCTACTTTGACCCGAGTGTACAAACGTGAAGTTTTTCTTCTACGTCCCTCTGAAGCAATGTATCTCTAATCATAGTAACAACCAATTCAGACAATCGGACGAAAATACTTCCCTTCAACACTTCCACCCTTTCGAAATAAGTGGTACGTGTACTTTCTTTTTTTTTCTTCATTAAACGAGCCGGTAGGTCTGTGGCTATTTCTAGTTTTATTGATTTACCGTCTCATCTCTTTCCCAATGACCAGATAATAACGAGAAATTTCTATTAATCTTACATAGGCCAATATAGATAGAGATGAAGTGCGAAAACAAGATTACACCACCCATTAACAAACGTATAAACAGTATTTTTTACCCAACCACCATTTAACTTAAACTGATTTCCTTTTATTGACACTCACGTTCACAATTCCCGAAGAAACACGGTCCCGACCCAAATGCACCACCGAAGATTTACAATGCAGGGCGCCGTGATTCGGATGACCAAACGCAACGCAATGACCTCACCTCCCGAAACAACCCGCCCCCCCCAATACCCCTCTTCCGCGCGCTAACCACACACCCTGGCACGCTCCGTTCGCAGGCGGGCGAAAAACCACGTAGTAAAATAACCCTCGTGCAAGGCCGCTAGCAACGTAAACAATTTCTCAAACCATTCCATCATAGAGCCAGTGCTACCCCCCGCCCAGCGAATCTAACGCAAACACTCCGTCGCGCCGGCGCCGAGGCAGCTTCGCGCGGGCGGCGCCTTCGTCTCGCCGTCGCCGTGCCTGTCCCTGTCACTGTCCCTGCCTCTTCGCCGCGCCCGCCACAGTGATTGTCTCGCCTCTGCCTCCCCGAGGCCTTGCACTGTCGTCTGGCACGTACCGTTCCAAGACGGCGCCCCCCCCTCCCTTCCCGGAATTTCGCGCGGGACTTGGATGAAACTCGATGACAGGCGTAGTCAGAGTACCTGCGGTGAGTTATGAATGGGAGCCTTCTAGAAGTAACGCACCCGCGTTGTGGAGTACGTCGCTGACCTTGTTTTCCATACTTTCTCTTCTTCGATCCTTAACATTGTTTCTTAAAGGTTCTTTTACGGAATCGCATTCAATGTCTTCGGTGTCGTTAGGCTATTATAGTTTTTCACGGCTATAAATGCTTGAAATGTTAGAACGACAAAGGTCATTACCTAATTATAGAACTGGAGTAAGCGGCACCATATGTGCTGAATGTCAATTACATCAACTTTTCTGACGCGGTGTTGAAAGCAAATGTGAAGCAATTTCACAGCGACACGAGAAAACAACTCGCTTCAAGCAGCATTCATTTCCTTTCTATTGAATGCATACGAGCGCCACCAGCGTAGTGGCAACATTAAATTACATAATGCAATTTCCCGCCGGATTCATTTGTGACCTTTACGAGTCCGCGATTCGTTTTCAATGGAAGGCGACCAAAACAACTCCGATACTACAATTCTCACTTTTTTCATACTAGCTTGGATAATTAATATTCACTTACTGTTTTTATTATGTGATTCATTCGCCATTGTTTTCATGACTGACAACGTTTAGTGTGTTCCTTTGCTCAGCACTCAGGAAAGAATAGAACCATTCTGATGACTCTCCTCCGAATGCTGCATACTTTCTCGGTCAGCGTCACACGATGCCACGCTATTGTGCACATATCCTCTCTGATATCGACATTGCATTGCCGTCGTCATGGCCCAGAGCGGGTCAGCTCTCATAGCACGCCATTGCGCGTGCATTTAACTACACGCGCTCAGCCCGCGTTGCAGGAATATAAATTTATATTAAATTACCGAGTTAGCTGCAATTGTATTTTCTCGCGCGACCTCTGTTTGAAAGTTAAGTGGTAATGTTATAATGGCGGTAACGAGGAAATAAAAGCAGGATGTTTGCTTGTTTGGTATCTCTAAAATGTAATGAATATAAAAAAAATTGGATTTTTCGTAACAGCCTGGGTGTAATGTAGTTGGCTGGTTCGTAGCATCTAGAAGATGTGAAAAATTGAAAAGATTTTGAAGACAAATTTACAACAGTCTCTCATGTACCACAGGTGCGAGTGGTGTATCGGAGGAATTATTTGCAAACAAATTATTTATTTTCCGTAATTGTGTGGTTGATGTTTTATTTCTGTTGCCACTCTTTTTTAGAGTTTCCTTTTTGTAAATTATTTAGAAATTAAACTGGAATTCTGACAATTATATAATCGTTAATGTTTTTACAGCAGCAAAATTCGAAAAAAAAAACAGTATCTCGATTTCTATTGTATTGTGCATGCGCGTAGCCAGTATTAGTTATTATCGTATTTTCGTGTGCTTTCTATTTCTTTTTGTTTCGGTTAAGAAATCAGCGTTAAAGCAGTGAAAAGGTGCTCCAGAAAATGTTTTTTCCACTTCTGTGCTAACGTAAAGATTCTTCACTACTTCTACAAATAGTGAGATCTGAATCTTGTTCAGGTAACATAAACCCGAGATCACGGAAACACACGAGGATTTAATCCGCGATCATTCCATGTCAAATGACGCAACTTGTATGAAATAGTTGACGAACGGGCAGAAGTTGGGCATAGTTGCCAGAACTTTCTGAGGAATCTCCCGCGCACAAGATCCTCGCGTGGACGTAAACACAGGATGCGCTCAGTCGAAGGGCAGAGGAAATAGGAGACACCGGGGGCGACGCAGTAGACTGCGCGTGGCGTCATGAGCCATATCCGCGCCAGGAAATTGAGATGGTTGCGCTCTGTCGCCGGCGCGGCGTTGCGGTTGTCGTGTCTGCTGCTCGTTTGCGAACTCCGGGTTCGATTTCCGCTGCTGAAACAGTGGCAACTAAATTCATGTCGCTCTGTTTGGGACGTGTAGCAACGCCCGGCCATTGTGGCTGCCAATTGTGACCGCGGATCGTTCTGAACTGTGGGTAATGTGTGGCTACTTTAATTCGAATTTTATTTCTTTGCGAAGAATATCTGATTTGAATTCTATTGGTGCAAACTTTAATATCCCATTCCTTGCCTCTTAATTATCACAACTACGAATAAATTATTTCCTTATATGTTGACAGGAGACTTAAGTATGTTGTTTTTTTCTCTCATAATTACTTGCCGTAGAGAAAGGAGGTTTGAATTTCTGTTGACTAAATCTTACAATAATTAAGTCTGTATAATTTATTTGTTAGTGTTGATCGTCCTGTTGTAGATCTTGTAGTTGATCTTGTATTTTATAAATTTGAATCTCAACATATAATAGAGCTTAAATGTATTATCATGTGTAGTACCATGTTGTGCATTCATATCCCTAACAATGTCCTCAATGTGACAAACATTAACATGGAGGAAGAGTAAAATGCCGGTTAATAATTCGCAATTATTATGCCATCCTGTTGCCTGTTTTTCTTATTATATCATTATTATTATAGTAAGTCAGATGCACAAGGAAGCAGCCAGTCTTTGTGTGAAAATTACGAGTAATGCATGTGTATGCATTGTTCAATATTTTTGCATAATTACTGAAGCGTATCTCGGAACCAAAAACCAATAATTTCTTTGCAAAGAGCTTGAGTGAACTCTCCTCTTTCGACGTCCATGCGATATTTTCGTAATATCTTGAATCACCTTGTGTATGCAAGCGGTTAACCGCGCGACACGCAGTATCTCCTGCGGTCACCAGCGAACGCACGGCGGAGTGGCGACGCGGAAGGAGCCCCGGGGACTTGAGCAGGGAGTTACGCGGGCGCCCAGCTCGTAACGCAGGCAGCGCCTGCCCCCGCCGCCCCCACGCCGTGCCGCCGCGGCGGCGCGTCCCTCGCCCCAAGACGGAAAGGGACGGAGAAGTGAAGAGACTTTATTGGCTTTTAAGACGCGGCGTAATTAAAATGTAGGGGCTTGTCTGGCGCGGCGCGCGGCGCTCCCCCCGCCTACCTTCTTCACCTCCGCTTCTTCTCGACACGCCCACCCGGACACTGGGCTCTCCCCGCGCCGCCTCCGTCTCCACCACCACACGCCCCACCGCCCACGGCCCCTCAGCATCCACTAGCCGCCCCTCGTGCCAGGCAGCCACGCCCGTCACCGCCGGCGCAGCCCGCCCTCCTGCTCGCGGAGCCTACGTTGACTCCCAGCGTCGCCGTGCCCGCCTCATGCTTCACCCTTTTCACCCCCGCCGCCAGCGGCTCCCCGGCCCTCTGATGAATGAATAGCGCCGCTGCAAGCTCGGTCGTGAGCGGCGCCTGCTCTCCGCCGCGCCGCGCCTCGACTCCTCGCCCCGGCGCGAGTCGGAGGTCGAGATTCTCGCGGGAGAAAATTCACGCTCCACGGGATGCGTATGGGAGCGTAAGCCGCCGCCGCCGCCGGTGCGTCTCGCCGGCGACATTGACGGTGGAGGCGGCCGCTCACCTGCCGCACGGCTTGCTCCCTCGCTTGCGCTCTGAATGCGGCAGTTCATCTCCGCCCCCCGACCTCTCTCCCGGTCGCTCCGCCCCGCGGCGTCGTCGTTCTGAGAAGGGGCCTTGTCTTCACGGCAAGAGGCGGGACAATGAGAGCTCGCTGTAAGGTTCAAATGGCAACGGGCGACAGGGACCTGCCTGCACTTTAGACCCTGACGCCGCGCCGCTCCGCGCTGCGCCGCGCCGCCCCCATTTCGCGCGTCGACCTTGCTCTCCGCTCACGACGACGCGACGGTGGCCGCGCGCTTGCTGGGCAACGGCGCGGGATGGGGCGCCGTGCAAGAGAGAGGGGAGATATAGGCTGCGGATGTAGGATGTGACATGGATGTCGATGTTTTTGAAACATCCATGATTTTGTACAAACATCGATGTTTTAAACATCGTTTTAACATTATTTAAAGTAATATTTTGAAGGCGTAATGATGTGTATCAAAACTGACTCTAATTTTGATATTGTGCTGGATTAATAGTTCTGTACGTTGATGTAAGGATGAAATTCGCTATTCTGACATTTGCGATACTACGTAGAAATTCGAGCAGAGATTCTTCTTGTCATGTAGAGAAGTCTTTCTTTCATTATAACTCAATATTTATACTAACATGAACGAAAAATTGAAATCAATATCTTTAATAATTCCTTTGCCAGAATTTATTTCGATTTTATTCTTGCGATAGTTTAAATGTTGTGAGTAAACTTCTTGAAATTCTGGAGAAAGCAGCAACAACAAAAGTCAGTTCTCTTTAACGATTCATACCCAATTTGTTACTAAAATTATGAGAAATGAGTGAAACATAAAATACTGTGTACGACAATGGACAGAGTTTCATGCATTTGAAAGTCTGAATACGTAACACTAATGTCCTAACGCCTCTCCCTTGAGGACAATACAATTATTCTATTCTCTTGGTTTGTACAAGATGATTAAGTTACATTAATACACTGCTCATAATACTATTCTTCTCCTAATAGATTTTATGTAAATCACAATGTATGAATTTATTTCTGTGTACTTTACAACAATCTCTTGAAAACAATATATGATGGGTTCAGTTTAAGCGTACGTTTGAAAATATCTACATGCAATATTTAGTTATTTTATTTGAACGTTTTCACTCGTGATTATATAGAATAGTGAATAAAACAATATATGATATCGAGAAAATATGATGTATCGTTTTCACATAAATTACCATTATTCTTTGTAAACTGTGGTTCCCGCAGAAATATTGGGGAACTCCATAATTGTAATACAACGGGAGGGAAAATAAATTATCCTTCACTAACAAATTTATTAACTATTCACTGTGGAGATACTCTATGATGAGATAGAATGCCTCGAAACATATCTATCTAATGCTACTAATATTTAATAAATTTGTTTGTGGATGATCATTTCTATTTCCTCCCATTGTATTACAATTATGTTTTGTATTTCAATTTCCATCTCCTTTTAAAATAAATTTATTTTAAGTCGCATCAACATTTATGGTTATTTGTGAATAGATATAAAGACATTACATGGCATTTCGATCGGTTATAAAACAGTGCTTGAACAAAATAGTAAAGAAAATTATACCTAACATAAATTAAACATACAATGTTAAATACAAAGTTGGAATTGTAGTCTTAAAATACATTTAGTAGGGTAATATTTCGTTTAGAATATTACTTTAATTATTATACTAGAAATTTCCATCTTTCTTTTCATGTGTAGACTCCGAAATATTTTCTGTCTTCCAGAACTTCTCGTGGAAATTTCCATCAATTGAAATATTGTAGAGCGTAGAAACGTGGACGCAAAAATAAATAAATGTACAGGAAACGTGAAGTGTGCTTTTTAACAATACGTTAGTTTTTCACTAGAAGCAATGGGTCATACGGATTTTAGCAAATCAATATTTCACGAGATAATGTGGGGAATAGATGAGAATGACAGTCGGAAAACTTTATACCTAATCTTACAGATGCAAATTTTTCGCGTATATAATGCTTTTTGTTTTGTTCCTATGACATGTTGGGTACACTAAAGCATTTTGTGATTGGTTGATACCAGTTGAAGTCAAATACGACGCATATCAAGTGATTACAATTGATTGATGGCTAGTTCTGTACATATCAATGCTAATCTGGTTGAGTGAGCCTTGTGGCATTATCTTCTTTAATTTTTTAATAAGTTGCAATGGGTTAGAGGAGGAAACGCATGGCGTTAGCGTGTTGATACGAAGCGATGGGGCTACAGCGGGACACACGACGCTCTGGAGGAAGAAGGGGGCTTTGCCCCGTAACTTATAAGCATTAGAGAGGCGCTGTAGGAGCATGGAATACATCGCATCCTCCAGCAACTGAATTTGTTCAGAATAGTCACTTCCGCACTATGGCAGTCGATAGCACTGTACCTGAGATTGAGAGTCAACCAGGGAAGAACATTTCTAATCTTGGGATGTCACTTAGCGAGATGTCAGGACATTTAAAATTAATTTCATGTTCGTGCCGTTGGTATAGTTTCAGACGGAACAGAACATAGCGCTGTGAAAACAGTGTTAGGAAGCGAATAAATGAGAACTTTTATTGAACACGTAGGTGAATATTCGGTTATGTTCTCAGCATGCATAGTTTTACTACTAATAATGTAACTAATGTGAATATTAATTTCTGTTATTACATCTGACATTGGAATATATAATGGATTAAATTACTTTTTTTTAAAAAAATTTTGGTATGTCGTATCATGTGATCTCGTGTGAGCTTACGTTTCATACAGTTCTCAATAATCATATTCTTGTAATTGTATGTGCATTGATATTCTTTTATTTGTAAATGCTTTGATGTCATATATTACCTGCTATCAAGTTTTATGTATTTTGTATTGTATAATGTATTTTTCCTGTTTGAAAGTGTCACACATTTCTACAAAATGGTCGATTTACGAAATACTGTCACCGTTTATCTGAAGTCTTCGTTGCCTGAAGTGCCTTCAGCGATACGAGGGTAGTCCAATTCTGTTCTGTTATTCTCAGAGGAAACCCTGCTATGCTCAGAGGAAACAGAGTTCGTCTTGGCTGCTCCGGTTGTAGCCTGGAGCAGCTGCAATTGAATCAGCGTCCTAGAACTCTTGCGCTAGGTTGGGCGGGCTGCCTGCCTGCCTGGTGGTGTGGATCATCGGTGGGCGCCGACGGGGCTGGGCTTTAAGAAGGAATTGCTGATGTTGCATTTCTTCCAATCGAGTTATTTATCGAAGCCGTGATCTCACTCTGCGGAACGGACTGGGAGGCCAGGACGCTCCATTGTAATAAAACAAAGCATTGAGCCGACGCGGGGTCCAACGCACCCCTGCGACCGTAGGTCATGGAACATGACGCCGCGCAATACACATACCGCTCATAGTCTGATTGAGACATGATGTATGTGATGCGAAAGTTATTCCGGCAGGTCCTCTACCACTGGGCCTGGCTCGCGCTGATAATGCGCGTGTCGTCTCACGTAGTACTCCGTTCAGAGATTTATGCAGACGCTATGGACAATCGCGGGAGATACTGCTGCTGCGGTCTGCGCACGGGTGCGTGTCGGCTGCCCGTGTGCCCGACGGCGCGATCGCTGTGGAGGCGGGCGACCGCACAAAACGACAGCGCCATGACACGACCCCAGCTGCGGTTGCGGCGCCGCGGTGCGTATCATCGGCCGTGGTGCGACGGTTACATAAATTCAGATTGAGAGTAGTATAGTGGACAGCGCCGGGCGGAGCGTCAGCGAGGCAGTCTCCACACGCTAGAGATGCGAGCGAGAGTCAAGCTAACTGCGCAGAGAGGCACGCACACGAATTGCCTAGCTGTCTAGGTAGTGCAGCCGAGCGCGAACGGACGCACAATAGCCAGCATGACAGGTTGTGTGACACTCCGCATTAGTATTGGGGCGTGCGTGACTGCGTTGCACTTGCTCGACCGCCTGCACACGTCCCCCCCCGAGAGAGGCGAGAGACATATAAATGCGCCGCGGAGAAGAGTCGGCCGTCTTTCAGACTGACGGCCCTATTCATTTGGCAGTGAGGCAGGGTAATCCCGAACGCGACAGTCGATCAGTATGATGACGGCGAAAAAATGTAAATGTCGTCTATATGATATGTAAAAGCTCTTTATATAGGACGTGTCACGAGACTCGGGCCATCAAGCCCGCTCTTCCGTCTGACCACGCAAATTTCGCTACGCTCCTTTCAATACATTAGCGGTGAAAAGAGGTATTTCTTGGGCTACGGAATAGGCGATTTGAATTTAGCTCATTTAGGCTTGAGGATTTTTTACATGCAAATAAATGTACTAACGAGGGACAGCCGGCTTTACTTCCCCTCCGAAGGAAAGCGTACGAAGGATGTTTTCGCCCTTAAAAGTCGATGGCTTCGATCGGCTTGGAGCCCGCCAGCTTGGATAGAACAGTCCGATACGCTAACTGTTACACCATGCCGCCGCATCGTTACCAATGGACTGCACGTAGTGTCCGTTAGGTCACGGGAAAAAGATCATTACAACGTAAAGTCAGTGAAATTGCTCACTGCCCTTCGTTTGCGATGGTTGTTATCAAAAGTGAAATTCATTTCTAGAATAGATCGTTTTACTTATATTTCTTTCTGCGCGCCTGTTTATTATAATTCATTTGCTGTAACGTGAGGTAAACAATATTTCCAGAAGTGAATAACTCTGTAAAGAGAGATACCTGAAGCACATCGTCGGGAGATGCCTGAGATATCAAGCCCAAGAGCTCCCCGAGCTTCTATCCCAATCATAAAGCGAGCATGAATACCGCGTTTCGTGATTCCGGGAAGCCGCGCTCGCAACTCCAGGAACTGGCTCGTAACATCCTCGGCCGGGACGTCGGCGCCTTTGATCGCAAGGTCACGGCCTCCTCGTCGGTAGTTCGCCGTCATCCTCCCGCAGCTCTTGCCCGCGCTCCCGTCTGCGCCCCGCGCCCTAACCGCGTTGCGCCGCGTTGAGCCGGCCCCGCCCCCCTTTGCCCCATCACTTACCTCCCGCGCCCTGCGGTCTCGAGGGAGCGAGAATTCCAGCGCGCGCCCACGCCGCGTCGGGCCTCTCCCCAGAAACACAATCAGCCGCGCTACACCACTGCGCAACCTTAAATGGAAATTGGGAGGCCCTACATCATAGCGGGAGCGCCGCCGGCGGCGGCGGCCGCGGCCAGGCCGGCGCAGGACTTGGCGAGGAGTGGGCCGCGCTCCTCTACGTTGCGAGTTGCCTCCGTTCGGCTTCCGGTTCTTCCGTCGTTGCCGGCAACGGGCAAATGTACAAAAAAAAACCGACACTTTACACTTAAAATAGGGATTCATGTTCACTTATTCATTGTTGCCTGCCGCATATTTTGTATATTTCTGTAATATTGCAATGTGCAATGTACGTTGAAACGTAACGAAAAAGTAACATGTCTCCCGAGAATCAATAACGTTATTCGTATTATTGCACTCATGCTCGTAATGAAAGAGTGACAGTTCACTGGTGTAGGCACTATTGAGAAATACATTGGAATCTTTGATTAAACGAAAACCAGCCATTAAGGGCAGTCTGTAACCCAGTTGTCTTACCAATTAAGGGACGTTTTTATATAGATGTTTCATTATTATTTTTAAAATGTTAAGGTGTCGCCGAGTTGTACAAAAAAGGGAAAATTTGAAGATGAATAATTATGTAGCGAAACAAAATAAAGTATAGTATTACGTATTAGTAATAAAGTATTACGTGATTAGGACATGTAGTAACTGTCCCATGCGTTTGTTGTGGTCGTTGAGTATCACGTGGGAGAGAGCAGTTGCAGCACTCACTCACTATTCGTTAGTACTCTGCTCAGCGCCCGCCTGTTCGACCATGCGAGTTCAGGCTCGCGAACCCCAAGGGGGGGGGGTCAAATTATACCCGACATTTATCTGTCGTCACGAATTAGCGCTCGGGACGGCTCTCTGCAACCAAGTTTCCTTTCCGACAAGCCCCGCCTTCCTGCTCCTACTACAGCATCCATAATTCATCTGCGCTGATACCCTTTCTTCTGGCGGGGCCCTCGGAAAAAGAGCAAGAACGAGAGGCAGACCGGCCGGCGCGCTCTCATCTTGATTAATGGTGAAACTAATCAAGCAGTCCAGCGCTTCTCATTAATTTCTATTTATCTCTTCAGGGTGTTGATGCCCCTTGATGCTTCGTCTTTCATTGTATGGAAGCTTTTTATAAGACGGGAGGAGGCAGGCGGAAGAGGAAGTTGGGGACTTGAGTCGTGATTTGACTACAAATCACTTCGCTCTTCTCCGCTTCATAGAAGATCCGCCGTCAACTGTCAACGCGCAACGAACGGGTTAGACTCGCTTCACAGGCACGGGCCGTATTCTTTCTGCCGCTGTTGTGGAACGTTTCCGAGAAGGTTTTGTCGTGCGGTGCGTGTTTTGTATTGCCGATACCCATTTAGACCGGGTCCTATTTGCGCGCGATCATACAAAACCTTCCGGACGAAGTTTCTTTTTTGATTCTTTATTACGATACCTTAGTTTATGTAAAAGTGCTGGGTGCCACCAAATATTTTGGTCGTCTTTGCTTATCTTAAGACGCCGTTACGTAAAAATGGCTTATGATAACATATGTAGACACTATTATCTCCGAAACCCCCTGTCTGATATTTTTTGCTTTTCGTTTTAAATGAAAGGTAAGAATGTAATTTTAAGAAATGCCCTTGTGCAGTTTTTTATATATCTTATCGTGTTTTGAAAAAAGTTATTTTTTTATGATATTTTAAGTAAAAAATTGTTCTGAAGATACCAAAAGGGTCATTTTAAGGTCATTTAAAGGGAATATTTTGGAAAAGGGCCCCGCGCGACCGTCTTGCATTTTTATGAAATTTTGTATGATATTTAGTATTCCACATGTCTCAAAGGACCTTTAAAGGTGCAACACAAGATATATATTTTAGAAACTTTCTTTTTATTAATATGTTGTTATAGAGTTTAGAGAACTGCATATTGCACACTTATTTGCATGGTGCTTTATACTGTTCTCATTAATTTGGAATATTTTAATCCTAGTAGGTAAGATCAGATTAAAATATTAAAATGATCGCCACTAAAATCTTAGTCATTAGAATGATGTGTGAAATAAAAGTAAACTCTCGATTATATTTGCCCAAGAATACTAATTTTTCAACAAATTCAACATTTATTTTTTCTTTATCTGTGTACATTGCATCAACACCATTTTCAGTAAACCGACTATTCACTATCGTTCATACATTTCTTTTGAGGTTCAGCATAGGGGAGTGTAAGTTCAAAGCAACCGATATAGCAATTTGGATTGACTGACAACGATTGCACACTCTCAGGTTTCTCTACATTCTGTGGTAGTAATTAAGAACAGAAAGTAATTAAAATATTTTATTTGAAATGAAAGCTATATTAAAAACAGTAATAACGACCAAATGGAATCTTTGTTCTAATGCAGATGGATGGATCAAATCTTTTTTTTAGTACATAAACGGGTAATTCTCTCTATAATTTGGCTAAATACTAGTATTATGGCTTTTCAAATTCAATCAAGTTTTATAAGTGTTTGTTTCGTGAAGGTGAACACTACCTCAAAGGATTTTAATGGTATTTAACTTTAAAGTTCTTATTTATTTGCTCATATTATTTGCGTTGAACAGCTCTGCTGAAGTGCAAGACTAGGTATCTCAATCCTCTGTCCGCGTGCCACAAGTCTTTCACGAGACCGGAGCCGATCGCGTCCGAGCGCTGATCTTCCCCTTCCTTTTCCATAAGGAAAGCAACGGTCCACACCGGTGGCCCACAGATAAACCCTGGTCCAGGGCATGCAAAGTGAGCCGCCTACTTCAGCAGCACTGCTGTAGTTGATGTTTTCTTTCAGTACATCGTTTTGAATATTTTAATCTTCCACTCATACCCGTGTATAAACATTAATTATAGCTTGTTGCTGTGTGTGTGCCTCCGGAGCAGGGCCAAGCACCCTGTGTGTGGCGAAGGTCCCAAGGAGGCTGCACGACGCGTCGAGTGTTGTTCCGCCGCTGGTGGGAGACACCCCGCCCGCCCGCCCGCCCACCACGCCCGCGCCCCGCCCTACCCGCCCTGCATGCCCTCCCCTAATGCAGCGCACGACCAGCTCCCTGTGCGTGTTTGCAGGGGCTTTCTCCGCCTCGCCCTCACCCTCACTCCTCACTCCTCGCTCCTCGCTCCTCGCCTGTGTGCTCCCGTGTGGGAAAGCCCGCCGACCGGTATTTACGTTACGTAATCTGCGATCCCGACGGACCTCCCGTGCCTTGCTACGTCCGTCACTTCCGCTAGTGTTGCCACCGGCGTCGTGCCTCAACAGCGACGCCGCCTTCTCATTTATCGCCATTAGTGTAACAAAAAACGCTTTGTGTAGGTGTAACACTTACTCCCTACATCATTGTGTTCAGCGGGTTCTAACGTGCTCTATGCTGCATCATGTGTCTACCGCTTCTATGAACTTAAACGTCACTTCTTTTGTATCGCTGCTTCCTTTATGACAATTTTCGCATAGTTTTGTCATTTTTCTCGTTTTCTGCTCATGTCCGTTTGAGGACCTCGTTTATGCTTTTTAAGCTCTGGATATTATATGTTATAAATATTTGTGCCAATTGTGTATCCTTGTGTTGGGGGTAAGAGAATTGGTGTGTGGTGAATTGATAATGAAAATGAAAATCACAATAAAGAAGTTATAGAAAAATGATGAGAGCGTAAGCTTCCGCGGCCGTAGTCAGTATTTAATTGGCTGTCCCAGTGACGTCGCGCGTCCATGGCAAAGGTGCCGACGTTCCGGTCGCCATTCTGCAACCTTCCTCAGGGCGTAATAGTTAGGGCATTACGCCCGAGGAAGGCCGCAGAATGGCGACTGAAATGTCTCTACCTTTGCCATGTACGCGGCGTCACCCGGACAGCCAATTAATTGTAGAAAAATAATGTTTGCTACGAGCTAATTTTGACGAGACCTGCTTTACCGACAATGAATTCACGCTCAATGCTTACACTTCGCTACGAAGTATTTCGCACTGGAGACCTTTGAGCCAGCAATCCTCATCTGCAGGAGTCGCCGTATGTCCACAGCGCCAGCTTTTCCCTCTCGCCACGGCCACCTTCGCAGTCGCCGTTTCGCGCTGCTGCCGTCGTCGCCAGCGCTGCCGAGAGCGCGCGCCACTAGTCTTAACCTTCCCAGACGCTCATTTTTCACGCGGACCATCAGAAGCAGCGCGCGCCTCCGCCCTCGCTGCCACCGCCAACGCCACCTACTCCCCCGCCACCGCCACTGCCACTGCCGGTTCCTCGTCGCCGAACTGTATGCTCAGGCCGCCCGCCCGCGCGCGGCACGAAAGCGAAAATAGATGGAAAAACTCTTTTAGCGTCTGACAGCGCATATTTACCCTCGTTAATTACCGCTGCGTCTAAACCGTACGTAAATGAGGAGGGGGATTTAGCCGACGGAAGGGTGGTCTCTTTGAATTTTTCTCGGCGTTGAGCTAACGTTTACCGCTTGTTGGTTTGTGAGCTCGCGTTTCAGGTGAATGGATGCGTTGTCGGCTGTTGGAACGGATTCGTGGAACGGATGTGCTGAGGAAGCGCCAGGTCCGCAGGTAACCTCTTGCGGACACATTTGTACATGCTAGAAAAGAGCTTTGAAATGGCATACTTGTCTTGTGTTAATAGTGCAGCTATTGTTCGCATATGTGCTACACTTCTAATGAAATGAAGAAACTACCGTTCAGAGATTAAAATTCTTAATTTGCGTATCAGACCTGTGATGTGCGGTTTAGAATCTGTAAATAGCATTTGGAATCCGATGACATTAAGTTAATGCAATAAAATAAAAACCAATGAATTTAATTAAATAATAACTAGCAAAATAAATCTAGTGATTTTTTATCTATAAATTAGTAATTCACGTTACTGTGGCAGAAGGGTTTGACTCTAGTTGCCTGCAGTGATTTGTACATGCGAAGTTTTGCGTTGCTCCCTACAATGAAAACGTACATCGGCTTTGATTTTTTTTTGTTAAACACAATCACTTTCCTACCCCAGAAAATCGCTTGCGTCTATCTACCCTGGTGAGTTACGTGAATAAAGAACATGAGTCGTTTCTTTGATGGATTTAATAATGTTGTGCGCGAAGGGGCCATGCGTGTGTTTGCTTGGCTTCGCTCCTCTTCACCGGGCGAAGGGGCTGCAGGGGTGGATTGGCGCTGCGCAGCGTCTCCATCGCCTTCGCCGCCCATCGTCTCCTCTCCTGATCTGCTGCCTATCTCTCCCCTCGGCTTCCCGTCAAGAGCACGATAATGGCGTTATGCGTTATTAGATTAGACAGGTACGGGTGTTGTCTCTAATGGCTGCGTCGCCGACTCCGTCGCGCCAATTACTCGGGATTAGCGCTCCCGCGCGGAGCCTTTCGAAGACTCTGATGGGCGCCGCCCCCTCCACCCCTCCACCCTCTTCCCCACCCAACCCCATCGCGGCCGTCAGTCGCGTCCTTCGTCAGATCGACGAAGGCACGTCGGCTGCAGCCGGAGGTTCTTGATTTATAGATGGGTTCCTAACATCCCCTTTGCAGCTGTAGCATGCTGAACCGCGCAGAAAAAAACGAACGTATTATTTTGCATGCGCGAAAATTGTTATTGGCAGCTATTGCCCGTACTTAGCCATCGGCTGGCGCCGTGCAGCCGGCTTTTAACAGCGTCTCCGTAGATGAACGCGATGTCGTCACACGTTAGATATCGGTGAGAGTTGATGCTTTACGATTGTGCCGAACGCGTGGGATTAGTAGACCGTTGAATAGTCCCAATCGCCCACCGATTCACCCGCCGTACAACTCGCCAGCGACTTGTAGTGACTTGAAATGACAGACAAGAGAAGACGGGCAGTTGCAGTGGGACCCTTTTCCTATATCTCACGAGACCAGCTCCACCCTCAATGTTTTATCTAAGCCGTAGAATAGTAAATAGTGTTTCATTCTACAGTAGAGCCCTCAAATGTAGATGATGCGTTTTATGAATTGTTCATTAGTATTGTACTTCCATTAAATGGTTACGAAAGAACCACGAATGTGGGTGTTAATTTTAAATGTTTACTGATGAGGTATTGCAAGTAGTGCTTTTTCGAATTCGTACTGGTCTGTAAGATATCGTATTATTATTATTTCCTTCGCTTGTTTTATCTGAAAATTGGTGTGCTGTATGCTGCAGATGCATAGACAACCGCGAACAATGACTTCAACTTTACTATAACTTTTTAATTACTAATCGAAAGCATTTTTTGCGACGTATCTTGAGAAATGTATGTCGTTATGAAGATGTAGTGTAGAACTAGGAAACCATGCGAAAAATTGTTACGAATCAATTACGTCTTCGTAATGTTTGTGAGACCTTGAAATGAATTAAGTATCTTTTTACCCAAAGTATCTGGAAACAAGTGTTTGTTTCCAAATAAGATACTCGAATTTAATCTATATCACTTACTTGCAAAAATCCTCTATTCCTATTTTAAATAATTCATCCTCCTACTCCAGACAGTCTTGATATCTCCCTCTTGATTATCGTTTACTAAGCGTAAGCGAGAAAGTCCTTTTTTGCACAGGGAGCAATATACGAAGGAGATTATGAAGGGGGCCCTTGCAGCGCGTTTTTAACGTTACCGAGGAGAAAACGAGTCGGCATCGGACTTACCGTTTTAGTCGGATAGAAAGAAAACAGAAGGCTCCAAGATGGCCGCGTGGGCGAGCGCCGAAGGGCCAGCGCCAGGGCCGCGAAGAGGAAGACGGCGAAGGCGGGCGGGGGCGGCGGCGTGGTGGTCACCACTTAGCCGCGCCGCTTGTCCAGTGGCGACGTGCGGGGGCGCTGTTTTCTCACACAACAGCCGTGATCCATCACCCAGGCTAATCCCTCATGTCCAGCCCATCCATCAGAGCGGCCAGGAGGGCGCGCCGTCGCCGCGCGCCTTACGCCGTCGTCAACGCAGCCGACGGTCGCCGCCAGCCGGCGCCTCCAACGGCCGTGGCCGCAGGGATGGGCGCGCCGGTTCCTTGGCGGGGGCGGTGTAGGGCCGGCGCTGGTCTTCCCCAAACCGAAAACAGCTGCGCGCCACGCCTCGTTCGGCGTGGCGCGGCGTTGCCCACTCCGAGCGGGAGCGGAAGGGGGGGGCGTTGGTGTCGCCGGCGAGGGCGGCCTCACGCGGTGTCGTTTCGCCATGACCCTCGCGCGTCGGCCGTCCTCGACGCCGTCCTCCCAGGGAGGACACCGCGGCGCTGGACGCGACCGCGACGCGACAGCCCCGCTCCAACAAGTGACTTGCTTAACCCGCGGTCCTTAACGTCCGGTCGGTAAGTCGCTTTCACTAAACCGCTTTTTTCGGCTCATTTTTGTGAGTGAAACATTTTTCTCGCTACTTAAAGGAGTATTATAAACAATTATTTTCATAATTCCATAACAGATCAAAATAAATCAACCTCGCTGCCACAACTCTCCGAATTGTCGGCAAAAGCATTGGTACGATATTTATGCTTCAAATGCAATCCCGCTTTTTTTTTTCAGAATCTTCGTAAACAGGATTTTTAACATACTTTACGACGAAAGCTACCAAGAACTTACAATTCTGTAGTTTTTTATAGAATTAGGCACTCCGCAATTTGACATTCAGTTATGCAACTCTGCTATTCCATAGAACATTACGTGTTTAAACAATTGGGAACTGACGTGCGATTTTTGTTTCTTGCTATTTTTGTTTTTTCTGAAGTACTTATTAGAAAGTTAAGTTGGTTTCCAATTGTTTAAAAATTTAATGGGTGAGATACAAGAGTTACACGTCAGATGTGTTTGGGGAGTTATGCTTTGACCAAATACCACAAAATTATGTAACTATTATTCGGACAAAGTTTTAACTCGCTCCTTAATAAATTCTGCAGGACAAAGTAATTCTGAAGGGCAAAAAATGTTGATTGCTTTAACTTTACTTTACTTTACTTTAATTGTGCTTATTGTAATTAATTCAAGATATACGTGATGTGATTTCAGATAGGTAATTTGCAATGCTTTTTTTAATGAAAAATCCTTTAATTTTCTTTGTTATTACGTATTGCTTTAATACACAAATCTCGATTGAAGTAACAAAGTACAGAAAATGCTATTATTTTATTGTTTTAGGAGCAGAATAGTTATTTTGTTTTTAGATTCCAAGAGAAGTGGCAGGTTTTCCAGCCTCGACTTCAATCAGCTCATGTGGCTATTACTTTACCCAAAATTAATGTCCCGTATATTTTAATGTTAAAGTTTTTTTCGTCCGTAAAGACCAACAAAGCATAGTTTCGTTACTTGCTTTCGGTTTTCCTCTCCGTTTAATGACAAGCTGGAACGTACTGTTTTCCTCGCAACTCTTTGGAGACGCCGACGGGCCTAGAGTGTAGTGAACGACAAGCCGAGCCGTCTGGCCAGCGCGCAATTGCAAGTCCTGCGAGGGGCTGGAGACAGCGCCGCTGATCCGGCCAAACAGCGCTTTGACGCTGAGCACCCTCTGCTCCTCTGCCTCGGAGGAATGGGTGCTCGCCGCGTGTCGCCTCGGAGGACGCTCCACTTGCCGGGGTCGCGGCCGGGGAAGGTCGCGGTGGGTCAGTCAGTCAGCGCCGGCGAGGGATGATCATTTCAAATGCTGGCTGCGGGTCGGGGGGGGGGGACCTTCAGCGGTCGAGAAGGCGAGGGAAGGTCCACGCGCGTGAGGCGATGCCGTGGAAACTTGCGGCTGTCCACAACTTTGTCGACTCTTTGAAACTGTAGACGTCTTTTTATGTGGTAGTCCGAATGTGTTAGACAAAAAAAAATGTTAATAATTAATGGGCAATGAAAAATCCATCAGAACTGAAGATAAAATTTTTGTGTAAAAATTAAAAATTAATTGATTATATTTTATATATTTGGTTTTTTCTCGTGAACTTCTCGAGTGCCTCAACGGTCCCCAGAGTTCTACGTACCAGCTCTAAGCGCCGGTGAGGCCGAAGAGAGACGTGACGGGCGAGAACGGCTGCGGCGGCTGCGCACGGCCAAGCGTGCGCGCGGGCGGCGGGCGCGGCTTTGGGCGTGCGGCGCGATGAGGCACCTGATCAATGTGGGATCGTGTTCCATTAACAGGGATACACGCCTGGGCCCGAGCGGCGCGAGGCGGGCAACGCCAAATGGATGGAGGGCCCGTTGGCGCTTTTCTTCTCTCTCAGCCAGCCCCAACCCTCCTCCCCCCTCCCGCAATGCCTTCACCAACCCCTCCTCGACCCACGCCGCCTCGCTTCCACCTGCCATCTCCGCCAGCCACTAAACCGCTCTCTTACATTGCCGCCCCACCCACGGCATTCTGCCCTCGCGCGGTAGTGGACGCAGGTACAGAGGTGCCGCAACAGTCCGCGACGCACAGCCGCCCTCCCGCCCAACCCCGCCCGCCAGCCGCCGCCCGCCGCGTCTTAATCCCGCCGCTCTCCCGCCACGGCCGTACCGCGCCGCACCGAACGCTTCTTGCGACGGCAACGTGCCAGCCGCTCTCACCTTAAGGCGCCGCGAGAAACTACCAAGCGCCTCCCGCTTTCCGTCGTAATCTCGTAACACGCTGTAATACCGTAGAATAAACGCGTAACGTTGACCCCGTTATTAGACGCAAGCTGGGTGTATGAGGTGTAGATCCCGAGTATCGTACCGGCTTTACTCCGCCGTTAATACTGCGGTGCGGAGCCCCACTGGCCGCCAGATGCGAGATTTAGTACCATCTTTCCGAAGCGGTGCGCTGCGTTACCTGATGGACGAAAAAGTTAAGTTTCCGAGAAGGCTCATCGATATTATTAATTTTTCGTGGGCTTTGTCCAAAAGAAGATAATTCTACACGTCGATAGTTGTACGCTTATCGGAAGAGGATCGCTCCTTAATACAGGTCCGGACTTAATTCTTGAAAAAGAAAATGCAAGGGAACCGGATTTCCCGACTAACCGAAATGAACTTCGTCAAAGTTTTTACACATCCGCGAACTCTACGATCGAACGCGGACTCAACAGAGAGTAACTACGGAGGAAGATATTAGTAAGGAGGGCGAGCCGGTATTCGGTTCCTCAAAAGCTTTCACTAGCGGCGTCTTTTCTATAAAACCGTATCGTCATTGAAACCTTTAATCTGTTTTCCCAAGTTCCTGTTACGTCCTCTAATACCAGTAATGTAAAGTTCTGGAAAAGAGCCGGAAAGGCGGGGCGGGGCGCGGGGGGAAGCGGGCGGGCTTGTGCCGCTGGATAAAGGGTAAACTTGGCGAGGCGCGTATCCGCGAGAGCGCTGGAAGTTCCCTGGGCGACGCAGCGCGGCGCGGCGCGGCGCGAGTACCCGTCGACAGGCGCAAGGTGAGCGATGCGGAGGCGGCGGGCGCAGAGAAGCACAGGACGGAGAAGAGGGCTCAGAGGCTGTAAAGAGAAGATGGCGGAGGGTTATGTGGGATGGAGACTTAGAGGCGCAACGCTCGGGAGGGTGTAGAGCGGAGGCAGCGAGTGGTGCACGGAGAGAGTCGGTTAGGAGTGAATTTAAAATACGACAACGTAAGAGGGGATGTAATTGGTAGTTGATTGGTAAAAAGTGTTTAGAGCTGCAGAAGAAAATAATACAAGAAAGTTATGCATGAGACTTTAATGGGGAGCGTACGCGTCTTTGAGAAGAGTGAATTATAGATAACAAGGCAATGAAAAAATTCTGACATTGTGTATTGTGCTATTTGATACGAGGCATGATTGGAAAAAAAATATTGTAGAAAAGATTCAGTTTATATAGTAATGAGATGCATAAAAATTACAGGTAATATAAATGTGTAGGAAAACCATTTGTCGGCTGAAGGAGAGAGCGCGGCAGGAGATGTAGCGAAAGAGGAGTGGGGCGAAGTAAACTTCAGATGTGGACAGGTAAAATAGAGAAGGAGGCGGAGAATTTTAAGGGGCGTGGC
>BOPP01000059.1:6111941-6125444 GCA_017312745.1 Gryllus bimaculatus
CCTGACCGGTCGCCCTGTCCTGCGCGGCTGGACGCCGCTCTGCTCCGGCTCCTCCACCTTGATGGAAGACTCACCCCCCTCTTCCCCACTCCCACTCCATTCATCTCGGAGTGGGAAGAGCGGGCCATTGAGCCGGAAACTGAGCGAAGGGCGTTTGAGCCCATTTCGGTAAAGAAAGGCGTTCAAAATATATTATTATTCTTTTTTTTTAGAATCATTGGAATCTTCCGTAACAGTGGTTTCTCTCAGAGATCGCCAAAGACAGTGATGGAGTTGTTAGTACGCTGGATGTAAACCAGAATACCGAGGATCGATTCCAGATCGTGGTGACTAATGCTCTAAACAATTTGCACAATCGTTCGTGGTGGATCTTGCAAAGATGTTTTCACTTATTTATTTACTTCTATCACAATTTCTTGCATTTATGTGCCATTTATGTGTGATCTTTAATATGATTCCAGTCCCATTTCTTTAAGTCCCAGTTTTCAATATGTTCAACTTAATTCAAGGGATCAAGATCACCGTATGTATTGATAAATACATTGTTTATTTAATTTGTTATCAAAACACAATTTAATTTAGACCATCACTGAATGATCATTTACTGTGTGAATGGAAGCAGATATAAAAATAAACGCCAATGAATCTATGACTGAATGTAGAGAGAAACGTATTGTTCATTGAATATGATATAAGTAATCAGTAACATCGAGCCATTGCACTCCAGTTGTTTCTGACAGAGCATTGTAGATATTCCTAGAATTATTACTCGAAGTAATTCTCATATGTATTCTTAAATATGAAAGCAGCTTGATTCTCGAAAATATAACAATAGGAAGGAGATCATAATCTGGGAAAACGTTTGTATTTAGTGATAATATATATTATCTGATCCAACTCTTATCAATCCAAAATTTCTGATGAAACATGGTAATGTAACTTTTGGAGAAAGTATAATAGGATTAATATTGCATCTCTCTTTTTCCTGGTGAACCTTTTCCTTGCTAATCACTTTCTCGTACTTTGACACCAGGCTGACGTGAATTAAGCTGTAAGTACAGCCAGTCAGTAATGTATACTTTAAAAATCAGGACCGTCCATAATTGGGATTCGATTCTGGCGAAAAATTGCATGGAGTGAATACCGTATGTACGAGTAGTACATACTTCAATACAAGCGTCATCACTTCGTAATTGTATTTTGTTGTAGGTGTAGATGTGGTGAGAATTAAATACGACAGTCAGGACATTAAATATGGTATATACGAGTGCAGTCCAATATATTTTCCTGTAATTAAAAACGTAAAAAGCTACTATCGTAATGGTTTTATTCATCCGTTCCGCAGTTTTAACCATTATACTCTTAACATAATCACTTGGATAAATCCAAGTGATTATGCCAGTCAGCCACCGGCCCGGACACTTCGCCCGAGACCTCGCCACTGAAGATGCCCACCGCAGTCGTGGGCGAAACGTTTGGCATCCCAGAGCCAATTGGACCACGGCCCATCAGCTCGAAAGAAATGAAGAATACTTGGATAAATGCTTTGACATCCCCAATAAAGATTTTAACACGTTTTGAGAACTACTTTGGAGGCATTTTGTGTTTATTTTAGGCTATACTTCAGTGGTAATGCATTTTTGTGGTTTTAATGAACATTGAAAATGCCGTGGTTTTTAATGGTGAAACAAAGTACTACGATTTTACAGTGATATTGACTTAAACAGATGTTGGTGATCTCTAAGGTTATAAAATTTTGGACACTCATTAATAACATGTTTTACAGTGATTTCTGTATTACAGTTTTTACACATTTGTTCTGGAAAATAGGTAGGCATGAGTTACATTGGCGTTTTACATTACAACAAAAAAGTACATTTTACTTCTTGTTTGTAGCAATTGTGTGACAATATGTTAGATGTCTCGGAGTGATAATTGTTCGCAATTTATGGTAGAAAGTGTGTGGGGTGTGGCGTATATAATTTTTCTGCTGGACGAAAATGACGAAATTGTTTTGATTAATCCGTCATGTTCAATTTCTTTACTGGTTGTCACAGATTAGCCGTGTTCCATTTAAAGCATCTGACGTTCCGTACTATGGGAGTGATACTGTGGGATTGCAACATCTTTGCAGAACACACTAAACCAATTGTAATACATCAATTGTATTTTAATTAACAATGTTCTTCTGGACATTTTAGTTGAAATTATTATAAATGTAATATGGTCTTTCAAATGTAAAACTGTGGTGGGATAAACACAAATATGTGTATGTAGTGCTATATTGCACAGCAAGTTTAACCTTTATCGAAGGAAATCTTACAAACTATTCATCATCAAATGATTTTTTTTTAAATCGTGGTGTCAGTTTACTAAACATTCCCTGCGCAGGTTTTTGTGCCGCTTCTGCCAGGACGAAAAAGCTTCTCCGAGAAGGAGAAACAGTTTGCATGGCAGGAGGCGGGCGCTGTTTGGAGCGGTGAAAGCGCTGGTGGCTGAGCGCCCCAGACACTTATTGGTAGCCGAGACGACAACTCAGTAAAAAGAGAATGCTCTCTCTACAGCCGCGGCCCTTCCCCCCTCCCCCCTGCGCCGCGCCGTCTACTTGAATGTAACGAAAACCAATTACTCTCGTACGGCATCACGTAAGTCCACAAAAGAAACAACCTGATTTATGTGGAGGGTCCAGAAGCGGGGTCGGGCCGCCAGGCCAGGTCATTTCCAGGGCTCATAACACTCGCTCACTGTCGACTTGCCTGCAGATCCGCGCCTGTTTTTGCTTGTCAAGCGCCCGCCGCGCTTCGACTTTTGTGCCGTTCCTCCCCCCAGCCCTCCACCGCCCCCTACACGCGCTTTTGTTACGCGATTCCAGGGCCGGACGGACTGGACCGAAGAGGGACATGGCGCGGGACGCGAAGCAGCAGAGACAGGACGGATATGTGGAGCGGCAGCCTGGAGAGAACTTTGTGGGTGTGGTGCATAAGACTACTCGAATTAACGTGATAGAAGTAGAGAACGTTCTCGAGAGAAAGGGACAGTACAACAATCTTAATTGAGCAACATGAGTGAAGTAATTTAAGACTAGGAGAAAGAATCTCGGATAAGAAAGTTAAAGATACGCTACCTTTGGTAACGAAATGAGATAGATTAAGTCTGAAGAGTGGGTCAAAATCATATGATCGTAGGAATGAAAAGGGATTAAACGAATGAAAGGGGATTAAACGAATGAAAGGAGATTATATGTAGAATGAGCCATACGTGAAGCAGGGGAATCAGTCAGTAGAGATGATACAGAAGAAAGAACCAGGCCAGGAGAACTGATTTAGTACGGACTGAAATAATGCACCAGGAGGCGAGGAGGCGGGGGAGAGCCACTAGGACTTTAGTGGAAAGGAGACACAAATGAGAAAAGTGGTGATCCCCAAGAGGAAATGACGAGACGGGAGGTGGAGTACAGTGAAGTGCTCCAAATGCTCCCAGCCAGATGCATTGTAGCCCGCGTCACTCGTAGCTCGACCCGCGGTCTCGCGATATTCATTACTGCGGTTTTTACCAACGCCCCCGGTCAAGGAGATTTCGACGACCACGAGAGGAGGCGTCTTCACGCAGCTAAACCACCACGGGGAGCTCTCAGATTGCGCCCCATAACTCCCGTGAACACTCCGGCAGAAGAGAGCGCCCATAGTACTACATTTCCTGGAATCCTAATTGCTCTGGTTGAGCGGTTCCGAAGGGGTTGCGTCCCACGCGCAAAGCACGGCTTTTTTTTAGCCGTTACTTCCACTGGAGCAGCGTAGACAAAAAGTCCGACTCCTCCCCCCCCCTCCGCTGACCCCCGCGGTACCGACCTCCCCGTTTTCCGTCGCGCCGGAATCTTACCCAAACAGTTCTTCATAGCCCCCCACCATTTGTGTCCCTTCCCCCTCCCTCGCCGGCCCCCGCCCCTCCTCCACGATGCTTTTCGGTCCTCGACTACAAAGAACCGATCCCTGGAACAAACACAAAGGCACTTCACCTAAAAGTTAAAAAGTCCTCGATGTCCCGGTGCTACAAGGCCGGTTGCGCCATCTCTAACTGCTGGGGAGGGCAATCCAAATTAAATTCCCGGCGTCTGTGGTCGAATTGAGACAGAACACACCGCCCTCGCCCTTCCCGACGGACTCGCGCCGCCACCAAAAAAAAGAAAGAGGAACTCGTCGCTCCCTTACTTACGATATCGACTTCCTCCGCCTCGCCGACCTTCTCCTTCTTTCGCCTCCGCCCCGCGACCGCTGCCGACCGACCGACCGACCGGTCAGTGTCCTGGCGCGCGTAGCGGGGCGGGGAGGGGGAGGGCTGTGGGCGCGGCGAAGCTGTCGCTTAGGCGCACGGACGCGTGCTCAGGGCCGTCAGCGTCTGAGCCTCGCCCAAGGAAATCGTCCACTCATAAAATGCGCCCGGGCGCTCTCGGGAAGGTCTGGAGAGCCAGTTGAATCACCGTGAATTCGAACCCATTAAGAGCATTTCAAGGGACAGTGAATATTCTTTGACCACTTCGTGTTTCTGAATATTCTCTTTTTCGGACTGTTTTAATTCTTTTAAGAGTAAAATTACACTTTACTGCTATTTTCTACTAGAATCTGGAATTTCCTTTTTTATAGTTCATTATTATTATTATTATTATTAAAATTTATTTGAAATAATGTGTGGAAACTTAATGTAGGTTTAGATCGGACTTCTTTGTAAAAATAAGAAGTAACAAAGACACCTCCAATACTGTACAATTAAGATACATGATAAAATGACAGATATTTGCATTGTTAAGACGGTGAGGAACGTTTCTCCACCCCACTTATTAAAGTCCTGTTCTTCTAACCTTTGAGAGACTTAACCCAGAACTTGAGATTTCTGAATAAACCAGAGCGCCACCCACTCTTCTCACTGCAAGTAATCCGGCCCACCTGCACCAGCCCACACCGAGGAGGACATTCATACAAGTCGGCGCGGGCACCGCCCTCACAGCCTTACCTGGTTGTTAACGCTTTCGCGTCGTATTGACCGACTGAAGGCGGCGAGAACGGGGCGCGAGCGTCTCTGTATACACATGTCTGTCGTATTTGCCTGCAGCTCCCCCGTCTCGCTTCTCGCTCGTGTTTGCTCTTCTCTTCGACGCCGCCGACTTTGAAAATATAATTTACCGCTATGAGGAAAGACAGTCGCCGATGCGGGGAAGGCCGTGAATTCCGCGACGATCCCAGAACAAACAGCGAACAGACATCGGCTTTTAAAGGCTTCCGCGGTGACGGGTGCAACTAAGCCTGGCGGTCGCGCTCTTCTCGTCGCGCCTTCCCCTCCCGCCCCCTCCCCTCCCCTTCCTTTGTTTGCTCTTACCCCATCACGACTCATTTGCCTGCATCGTTCCATCGATTCCGCCACGCGGGACTCGCGCTCCTCCTCTTGTGCGGCGCCGCCTCCGCCGCCGCCGCTGCCTCCTGTTGTACCGCGCTGAATAGCGGGGGGGCAGGTCTCAAGAACACTTGGCTAAAACACTGAGCTAATGATGGTTCTTATTGTGTCGGCGGCGGCGCCCACAGCCAGAGGTGGAGGGTGAATCCTTTGCTCGCCGCCTCGCTTCGCCTGCCACTCGCCCTCGCGCTTGCCCGGAGGCGGCTCTCGAGCGCGAAGAATCGCTTCGCACGCGCGCTTCGCCTCCAGGCGCCGCCCCTTGCGCCTCGCGCGGGGGCCGCCCTCGTTTCGGAGGCTGCGCGCCGGTGCCTCGAAAGTGGACCGAGGAAAGAACAAGTGATGCTCCGATGTAGCGCTGCTCGAATTTTCACGGATTTTACAGGGTTTAGTTGAGCGCTCGGAGTGGAGTACTTTGTAGGCTCATTAAATTTCAACGTATGAAATATATTTTATGTTGGGAATTAAGTGGTTCGTGTGAAGGATTTTAGAACGTTCGGTTCCTCTATGCCGATTTAGTTGTTTTGAAATTTGTCCTTTTTTTCTGAAAGGTGTTGCCCTAGGGATTGTTTTGGAGGGAAATATGCTTTCGGTACTATGAAGTAATTCAGACATATGTGACGTGACGTTTTTCCAGTCAAGATTTTCAGCTTGGAATACGACAGGGAGTGATGTAGTATTTGTTTTCGTGTCGTACACACCGTCATTTTTCCATCTGAGTGATAATCGTGAAGTATATTTCTTTTTCAATATTTTCATTCTATATTTATTATTATAGTATTCTACGAGTAATTTGATTGTATGTTTCTTCTTTAGAGTCTTTGATCATAATTTAATTTTTTTATGATAGATTCCAACTTATTTTGTCAATAACATCTTCTTTGTTCCAAAAAATGTGTAAAGGTTTTGAAAAAGAAGTCTTGAAATAATTTCTATATAATTTTGCCAATGAATCTTGAATTACACTACACCACTGAATGCCATTGTGTCGTTTACGAACTTTATCATCGATCTCATTCACTATCCACGTATGAAATATACGTTTCACCTTAGTCCACCTTTGAAACTATCATAAGTTACTAAATTGCAGTATGTGTGTTATAATCAAATTCCTAAGTCTTTTTTCCTTTTCAGTAAATCTCGGAAGATTTTAGAAACGTAAGTCAGAAGCTATAGGTTGTATTTAAAATAGTAATTCCCGTTCTACATTGGATAAAATCAATTAAAATGGTGAAAAAAATATTTTGTGTAGATAATGTAATAAACAAAAGTGTGAGTAACAGAAAAGAAATATTCTATATCTGTTGAGTAATATTTATCAGAATTCATATTTTGCGTAGTATGAATTACAACTACATTCCGTGTAAAATATGCGATCCATTGTTTATGATATATAGAACCATGTAGGAGGCAAGACATAATACGAGACATTCAGTAAGATGTCATAAGACAAATGCCAGTGTTACGTCAAATAAGTATTAAATATAATGAAAGCTTGTGCAGTCGAAACTTAACAATACTGAAACTTAATTATGATATTTTGGTGTTCATATTCATACTCTATCGGCTTTTGAAGTTTTATAAACTAGTATTTAGTTATATGATTGAATATAATTGAATTGAGGCTGTATCATTTGTATTAATAAATCGCATTTCTTCTCTGGTATTTAATTCCGATCGCAGTCCTTTTCTGGTTGCGGTAAATATTCATAATTATAATGTTAATAACATTGAAAGTCTATTTGCCGCGAATGTTCATTCTATGAATAATTTATATATTATCATATCGATTAATTCTTTGACGAGTGACGTGAAGTCAGTGAAAAATGAAGATCATTTGAAAAGTTCTCAAATCCTCATATTCCACGATTGATTTTGGAAACTTTAAAGCAATGGTCAGCAAATTCTTTGTGAATTCATTGTAAATTTTATTTTAAATTACTGGAAGTTCTGATCCGCGGAACAAAAATAATTTAATAAAACGACTAATATTAACGCTTTCCATATTTTCTTTGTCAACTGGCATAAAAGAGAATCATTCTTATAATTTAAGTAAATCAAATTTTTGTATAGGTTAATTATCTATCCTGTGACGTGTTCATTGTGCAATGTTTTTAAAAGACAGCGAGGTGAATCTTCTCGGCCACCGACCAAGTAACAAACACACCGCGTCTGTGAACACAGTGTAAGGTCTGACAACAGCCGTGTCTGTGTCTGCAAACACCAGTGGCCCGACATTGTGAGGCCAGGCCGTCAATGGAGGTGCGCCGCGAGTGGAGAACAACGAGACGTCGCTGCGCGGCGGAGAGACGCGCGGCCGCGGGGTTTGGAGCGGTTGAAAACGCCTGTGGCTTGAGCCGCCCCAGACACTGATTGGTAGCCGAGGACCGACAACTCATAAAAAGAGAAATGCGCTCTCTACAGCCCGGGCCCTTCCCCCTCCCCCTGCGTCGCGCCGTCTACTTAATGTAACGGAAAAACCAATTACTCTCGTACGGCAATCACGTAAGTCCACAAAGAAACAACCTGATTTATGTGGAGGTCCAGAAGCGGGGTCGGCCCGCAGGCCAGTCATTTCCCAGGGCTCATAACACTCGCTCACGTCACTTGCCTGCAGATCCGCGCCTGTTTTTGCTTGTCAAAGCGCCCGCCGCGCTTCTGGACTTTGTCCGGTCCTCCCCCCAGCCCTCCACCGCCCCCTAACAACGCGCTTTTGTTTACGCGATCCAGGGCCGCACGGACTGACCGAGAGGGACTGGCGGGGACGCGACGCACGAAGAACAGGACGATATGTGCGAAGCGGCAGGCCCTGGAGAGAACTTGTGGTGTGGTGCATAAGACTGCTCGAATTAACGTGATAGAAAAGTAGAGAACGTTCTCGAGAGAAAAGGCCAGAACAACAGCTTATTGAGCAGACATGAGTAAGTGATTTAAGACTGGAGAAAGAATCACGGATAAGAAAGTTAAAAGTACGCTACCTTGGCTAACAAAAATGAATAGAATAATGCTGAAGGTGGGTCGCAGGAATCATATTGAATCGTACGAATGAAAGGGATTAAGCGGAGATTATATGTAAGAATGAGGCCATACGTGAAGCAGGGGAGCGTCAGTAGAGATGATACAGAAGCAAAGACCAGGCCAGGAGAACTGATTTAGTACGGAACTGAAATAATGCACCAGGAGCGAGGAGGCGGGAAGCACTAAGGACTTAGTGGAAAGGAGACACAAATTGAGAAAAGTGGTTATCCCCAAGAGGAAACGACGAACGGAGTGGAGTACAGTGAAGTGCTCCAAATGCTCCCCAGCCAGATGCATTGTAAGCCCGCGTCCACTCGATAGCTCCCGACCCGCGGTCTCGCGATATTCATTACTGCGTTTTACCAACGCCCCCGGTTCAAGGAGATTTCGACGACCACGAGAGGAGGCGTCTTCACGCAGCTAAACCCACCACGGGGAGCTTCTTCAGATTGCGCCCCTAAACTCCCGTGAACAACTCCGGCAAAGGAGCGCCCATAGGTTACTACATTTCCTGAAGCCTTAATTGCTCTGGTTGAGCGTTCCGAAGGGTTGCGTCCCACGCCGCAAAAGCACGGCTTTTTTTTAGCCGTTACTTCCACTGGAGCAGCGTAGACAAAAAGTCCGACTCCTCCCCCCCCCTCCGCTGACCCCCGCGGTACCGACCTCCCCGTTTTCCGTCGCGCCGGAATCTTACCCAAACAGTTCTTCATAGCCCCCCACCATTTGTGTCCCTTCCCCCTCCCTCGCCGGCCCCCGCCCCTCCTCCACGATGCTTTTCGGTCCTCGACTACAAAGAACCGATCCCTGGAACAAACACAAAGGCACTTCACCTAAAAGTTAAAAAGTCCTCGATGTCCCGGTGCTACAAGGCCGGTTGCGCCATCTCTAACTGCTGGGGAGGGCAATCCAAATTAAATTCCCGGCGTCTGTGGTCGAATTGAGACAGAACACACCGCCCTCGCCCTTCCCGACGGACTCGCGCCGCCACCAAAAAAAAGAAAGAGGAACTCGTCGCTCCCTTACTTACGATATCGACTTCCTCCGCCTCGCCGACCTTCTCCTTCTTTCGCCTCCGCCCCGCGACCGCTGCCGACCGACCGACCGACCGGTCAGTGTCCTGGCGCGCGTAGCGGGGCGGGGAGGGGGAGGGCTGTGGGCGCGGCGAAGCTGGTCGCTTAGGCGCACGGGGACGCTGTGCTTCAGGGGCCGTCAGCGTCTGCAGCCTCGCCCAAGGAAATTCGTCCACTCATAAAATGCGCCCGGGGGCGCTCTCGAAAGGTCTAGAGAGCCAGTTGAATCACCGTGGAATTCGGAACCATTAAAGAGCATTGTCAAGGGGACAGTGAATACTTCTTTACCACTTCGTGTTTCTGAATATTCTCTTTTTCGGACTGTTTTAATCTTTAAGAGTAAAATTACACTTACTGCTATTTTCTACTAGGAATCTGGGATTTCCTTTTTAATAGTTCATTATTATTATTATTATATTATATTATTAAATTTATTTAGAAATAATGCTGTGGAAACTTAACTGTAGGTTTAGCATCGGACTTCTTTGTAAAATAAGAAGAAAACAAAAGACACCTCCAATACTGTACAATTAAAGCTACATTGATACTAAAATGACAGATATTTGCATGTTAAGACGGTGAAGAACGTCTCCACCCCACTTATTAAAAGTCCTGTTCTTCTAACCTTTGAAGACTTAACCCAGAACATTGAGATTTCTGAATTAAAACCCAGAGCGCCACCCACTCTCTCACTGGCAAGTAATTCCGGCCCAACCTGCCCTCACCCCACACCGAGGAGGACATTCATAACAAAGTCGGCGCGGGGCCCGTCCTCACAGCCTTACCTGTTTGTTAAACGCTTTCGCGTCGTATGAACCGACTGAAGGCGGCGAGAACGGGGGCGCGAGCGATCTCTGATACACCATGTCTGTCGTATTTGCCTGCAGCTCCCCCGTCTCGCTTCTCGCCCGTGTTTGCTCTTCTCTTCGACGCCGCCGACTTTGAAATATAAATTTACCGCTATGAGGAAAGACAGTCGCCCGATGCCGGGGAAGCCGTGAACTCCGCCGACGATCCAGAACAAACAGCGAACCAGACAATTCGGCTTTTAAAGGCTTCCGGGGCGGGTGGACTGGTGCAACTAAGGCCTGGCGGTTGCGCGCTCTCTCGTCGCGCGCCCTTCCCTCCCCGCCCCCTCCCCCTCCCCTTCCTTTGTTTGCTCTTAACCCCATCACGGACTCATTTGCCTGGCATCGTTCCATCGATTCCGCCACGCGGGAACTCGCGCTTCCTCCTCTTGCGCGCGCCGCCTCCGCCGCCCCGCTGCCTTCCTGTTTTAACGCGCTGAATAGCGAGGGGGGCAGGTCTCAAGAGCACTTGGCTAAAACACTGAAGCTAAATGGAATGGTTCTTATTGTGTCGGCGGCGGCGCCCACAGCCAGAGGTGGAGGGTGAATCCTTTGGCTCCGCTGCGCTTCGCCTCGCCACTCGCCCTCGCGCTTGCCCGGAGGCCGCTCTCGAGCGGCGGAAGAATCGCTTCGCCACGCGCGCTCGCCTCCAGGCGCCGCCCTTGCGCCTCGCGGGGTCGTCGCCCCTCGTTTCGGAGGCTGCGCGCCGGGTGCTCGAAAGTGGACCGAGGAAAGAACGACCAAGTGATGCTCCGATGTACGCTGCTCGAATTTTCACGGGATTTTACAGGGTTTAGTTGAGCGCTCGTGATGGTAAGTACCTTTGTAGGCTCATTAAAATTTCAACGTATTGAAATATATTATGTTGCGGAAATAAGTGGTTCGTTGAAGATTTTAGAAACGTTCGGTTCCCTCTTATGCCGATTTAGTTGTTTGTGAAATTTTTCCTTTTTTTCTGAAAGCGTGTTGCCCTAGGGATTGTTTTGGAGGGAAAATATGCTTTCGTACTATGAAGTAATTCAGCATAGTGTGACGTGACGTTTTTCCAGTCCAAGATTTTCAGCTTGGAATTACGACAGGATAGTGTAGTATTTTGTTTTCGTGTCTACACACCGCCATTTTTCCATGGTGATAATCGTGAGTATATTCTTTTTCGAATATTTTTCATTCTATATTTATATATAGTATTCTTACGAGTAATTTGTTTGTAGTTCTTCTTTAGATCTTTGAGCATAATTTAATTTTTTTATTGATAGATTCCAACTTATTTTATCAATCAACATCTTCTTTTTTGTCCAAAAAATGTGCTTAAAGGTTTTGAAAAAGAAGTCTTGAAATAATTCTATATGAATTTTGCCAATGAATCTTGAATTACACTACACCACTTGAATGCCATTGTTGTCGTTTATGAACTTTATCATCGATCTCATTCAACTTATTCCACGTATGAAAATATACGGTTGTCACCTTAGTCACCTTTGAAAACTATCATAAAGTTACTAAATGCCAGTATGTCCTGTTGTTATAATCAAATTGTCCTAAGTCTTTTTTCCTTTCCCAGTTAAAATCTCGGAAAGATTTTAGAAAACGTTTCGTCCAGAAGCTATTAGTTTGTATTTAAAAATAGTTAATTCCCGTTCCTACCCAGTTGGATAAAAATCCCAATTTTAAAATTAGGAAAAAAAAATATTTTGTGAAGATAATGTAATAAACAAAAGTGCTGTGTTAACAGAAAAAGAATATTTCTATATCCTTTGAGTAATCATTATCAAGAATTCATATTTTGCGTATTATGGAATTACAAACTACATTATCCGTGTAAAATATCTATTCCATTGTTTACGATATATAGAACCATGTAGGTAGGCAAGACATAATACGAGACATTAGTAAGATGTCATAAACAAAATGCCAGGTTACCGTCAAATAGTATTAAGAATATAATGAAAGCTTGTGCAGTCGAAAACTTAACATACTTGAAACTTAATTATGATATTGTTGGTGTTCATATTTCATTACTCTATCGTGCTTTGAAGTTTATAAAAACTAGTATTTAGTTATTATGATTGCAATATAATTGAATTGAGGCGTGTATTCATTTGTATTAATAAACCATTTCTTCTTGGTATTTAAATTCCGCACGCAGTCCTTTTCTGGTTGCGGTAAAATCATAATTATTAATGTTAATAACATTGAAAGGTCTATTTGCCGCGAATGTTCCATTCCTATTGAATAAATTTAATACTATATCAAAATCGCCATTTAATCCTTGACGATGACGTGATGAAGTCAATGAAAAATGAAGAATTCATTTGAAAAGTTCTCAAATCCTCAATATTCCACGCATTGATTTTGGCGAAACTTTAAAAGCAATGGTTCAGCAAAATTCTTGTGAATCATTGTAATTCTTTATTTTTAAATTACTGGAAGTTCTGATCCGCGGAACACAAAAATAATTTAATTAAAACGGACTAATATTAACGCGCTTCCATATTTTCTTTGTCAACTGGCAATAAAAGAGGAAATCATTCTTTATAATTTAAGTAAATCAAATTTTGTATATTAGGTTAACTTATCTATCCTGTAGACGTGTTCAAATTGTGCATGTTTTAAAAAGACAGCCGAGCGTGAATCTTCTCCGCACCGACCAAGTAACAAGCACCACCGTCTGTGAACACAGTGTAAGGCCTGACAACCAGCCGTGTCTTGTGTCTGCAAAACAACCAGTGGCCCGACATTGTGGAGGCCAGCCGCAATTGGAGGTGCGCCGCGAGTGGGAGAACAACGAACGCGCTCGCCGGCGAAGAGACGGCCGCGGCCCGGGGGGTGGATCTTGGGGGCGGGGGAGGGCCGTCGTGGAGATGGGGCGGAGGGAGGGGGGATGTGCCGCGGGGGAGTTCAGCGCGCGTCTTCCCGCCGCCGCGCCGAGTCCCGCGCGGCCGAGTCCTCGCCGCTGGCTCCGGGCCGCCGCCGCCGCCTCCGCCCGGCCGCCTCCGGGCGCGTCTTGTTATTGTTCTGCCCGCCGCCCCGGGGAGCCCCGTGTTTTTAAATGGGGGGAGCCTGTAGTTCTTCCCGAGCGAAGGGAGGGGGGCGGCGGGGAGGCTCGTGGCGGGCGGCCGGTCGTT
>BOPP01000059.1:6177304-6191552 GCA_017312745.1 Gryllus bimaculatus
CGGGGGCGGGGCCCGGGCCGGGGCCGGTGAAGCGCGGAGCCGCTCTCCGCCCGCGCGTCCGCGTGATGACCGCCTGATGACCACCGCTCGATGCGCGCGGAACGCGGACACCGGCGCGGCGCGGGAAACCGCCCAGCGTAGCGGCGCGCCCGCGACCGTCGATCGGGGCGATCGGTATCGATCGTGGTTTGGCCCTCGATCGCGACTCTTTACCGTTTTATTCCACCCGCATTTTAAATTGTCGCTTTTAAATGAATCCTGTTGTCATAATCGATATAATCGATCATCTTGTTGTTGTATGTACCTGGATTCTCCTAAACTTCGTATCTACTTTGCAAATTAACGATGAGATACTCAGCCACTTCGTTGCATTAGAAGAACATATATTACAGCCTAGGTGAAAATGAAATTACGAAAATAATTGGTAGTTTGGATGCAAAATCATATTTATCCAGATTTATCATTTAATGTTGCTTGTTCAAGTTCTGAATTTGGATACCGTGTGCATTCGTTTTTTTCCCTCTTTCCCGTCTCTCATGACTTTAGATTAAGCATTTTAATACAGTTTTCTAAAAGTGTTTAATTAATTGGTCGTCTTGTAGGTGTGCTAGTGTACTCACGTCAGCTTAAACTTCGAAAGCATGTAGAAACTGATGTTTCTACCTCGCTGTATATACCAGAGATTATTGCGAAAAAATATGGTTCGTTCTTTGATGAGTTACTATTATTTTTATAATAAAAAAATAATCTGCATACACATTTCGCTGGCCTGTTATCGAGAATTATTTTTTACATTTATCTTTTACCTTTTGTATATAATGTTCATTTTTAATGCACAGTAGTCTTTTGAGTTTGTAAGTCCTTTGTAATGCAGAGCCAATATTTTGTCGTATTTTTTTTGCGTTTTTAAGTATTCGTCGAAAATTTCTGTTTCATTTCCAATAATTCGCAGCGTATCTCATTCCCTCCGTTTTCATAAATATTGCCGCTCAGGATCAGGCCGAAAGCAATTTTAACTTGCGAACAATGCGTCAGGAATATGAATACTGCCAATTGATTTTGTTTTAATTGCAATTTTAAGTTGACACTCGATTGTGATTGAGGATACAAACAGTAGATTTACGGAGTATACGTGTATTTCATATTGTGTCCCGACAACCTTTTATCGTACTCGGTGTGCCAAAACTCTGATCTACACTAGTAGTGTCTGCTCTTTTCAGAGGCGGCAAAAGTATTGAATCGTATTAGCGCCTCGTCTTATATTGCTAACTAACGGTTTGTTCTGTGTTTATTCTTTTCGCTTGTCAAAATTGTATTTTTTTTATGTTGCCAGATGTAAATATTTTGTATTCTATAGAAATGAAATATCCGTAGGGAGTCTACAAATTCTATGTCAATTAAATATTAAATACATTCTACAAACATTTATGTAAATAGTTACTGATTCATAATTGAAGACAAATGACATCGCAGTATTTTTAGTAATAATTTTTATATCATCGTGATTGTTCTTTGAGGCGGATCCTTCGGTTTCATTGCAGTTATCTTTGACGAGTACTTTACGCCCTGCCACCGTCGCTGTGTACTTTTCCGCGCGCATCTCCCCGAAAGCAATTACGTGCGCGTAGTGCGGCGCGCCCCGCGATTGTTTCGGAGGTTCTTTCAGCGCCGGCTGACCTCGTTTGCGCGCGCGTGATACGATTCGCGCTGGGAGCGCCCGACGTCGCCTGCCGCCCGTCCTCCCCCGTCCTCCGTCCTCTGCTTCCGCTCTCTCGTCCTCTCCCTTCTCCGATCCTCCGTCCGCGTCCGTCCGCTGCTTGACGCGGGCCGCGGTAACTACGGCGTGCTAGTCGCTAGGTCTATAAACGGAAAAATGCTCCCGGGATTTTCCAGTTGATCGGATTACGCCACGTCACACACCGAGTGCACGTCAGTTACATCTGTCAACCTGTCGGGATGCGTGTTGGAAATGCAGCGGCGCTGGCGGTTGCGAGGGGGAGGGCCCGCCCACACCCCGCCCCGCCCGCCCCCGACCCTTCTCCGCCCTCCTCGCGCCGCGTTTTGTCGCACCCCGCCTGTCCCTCCCGCCCCAGCTCGCCTCCGCCGCGCCTGCCCTGCCCTGCTCTGCGCGGCTCCGTAATATCGGGATGCGGAGCGCGCGCGGGCCGCGCAGCGCCGCCCGTGCGGCACTCGCGCGCGCTGGCTGCGCCTGACTTAGCATGGCAGCTGGTCAAGTCCCTTATGACATGACGCGCGACAAACCCCCTCGCAAAAACGCGTGGCTCCCGCTACCCCCCCCCCCCCGCCACGCCGCCACCTGCTCACACGCAGGGCCTCTGATGGACGCGCGCCGCCCGCTGTGCGGTCCGACAGGCGCGGCCGTACCGCTCCGCCGGCCCCGTCGCCACGGCCCTTCGGTCGGGCCCTTTGCGCCGCGAAAGCCTACGCACGACCTCCTCCGCGACTAACGTAATCGGCATTCCCATCCGCAATCCCTTTTATTGTGACTAATCCACTCGTGAAATTAAAAGTAATAGTGTTGAACTACATATACAAATTGCCCCTATCAGGGCTGCGCATCTCGAAAAGTGTATCACTCTTTCTATCCTATTTTTCTTACCGCTCCTCCCAAATAGCCAAACATAAACTGTGGCTCATCTATCTTAGGACGTGGTATATACCGATCGCTATGTCGATATCCAATAAACCACGTATGTACTATAACATACTAATCTCTTTTATTTTAAAGTAGCTTTAAGATATTTTCAATAGTTGGCAAATTTTGGAACTCTGTTGGACATTTCATTCGTGGAATGGTCCTGTTAAATACCGCTCGTGCTTTGGAAATTCTCAGATAAATCCCCTCCACGCTTCGTGAATTTGGGATTTCTCAACAATTTCCAAAGCACTCATGGTATTAGCTCTGACTATTCTACTCGTGAAATTAAAAGCAATAGTTTTTAACTATACATACAAAATGTCCCAATCAGGGCGGTGTATCTCAAAAAGTGTATCGCTTTTTCTATCCGATTTTTCTTACCGCTTCTCCCTATTTTCCAATCGTAAACAGTTACTCATCTATCTTGGCGGTATACTATAATGATCGCTGTGTCCCATGTGATTTTAACATAGCTTACGGTTATTTTCGATATTTGGCGCGCATTTTGGAACTTTGTTGGACATAAATACCACTCGTGCTTTGGAAATTCTCAGATAAATGTCCTCCTCGCTTCACGAGTCAGGAATTTATCGACAATTTCGAAAGCACTCGCTGTATTAGCTATGACTATTCCACTCGTGAAACTAAAACAAATATTGTTTAACTATATATACACCGCCCTGATTGCGGCATTTTTTATCTCAAAAGTTAATGACTTTTTCTATCCGATTTTTCTTACCGCTTCTACCTACTGGCCAATCATAAACTGTGACTCGTCTATCTTAGGACGCGTTATACATCGATCGCGCTAAATCGATGTCCAATAAACAGCGTGTGTACTACAACATAACCTCTGATTTTAACATACGTTTTCAGTTATTTTCAATATTTGGCGCAATTTGGAACTCTGTTGGATATCATTTCACTCATGGAATAGTCCTACTAAATACCACTCGTGCTTCGAAAATTCTCAAATAAATCCCCTCCTCGCTTCGCGAGTTGGCGATTTGTCGAAAATTTTCCAAGCACCCGTGGTATTACCTATGATAAATTGTCTAGAAACATTATCACCACTTTCCTTGTTACGGGCACAATCGTCGAACCATTATTGCCTTGTTCATCGCTACAGACATCCCCATCATTGCGCCACGCAATTCTTTCTCTGCCCTCCTGTCGTGCATCTTCCCGGACACATCCGACAATAAAACGAAACACTCCCGAAATATATTGACGTTAACGAGGTTTTTTCTCTTTGCCGAAGGATGAATTTATTTTGCTTCCAGTCTGCTCCCGCGCGTCGGACGGCGACAACACAACACGTGCGCGCCCTCCTCGCGACACGACGCGAAATGAACGCGCGCGCCCGCCGCGAAATGAATTACGCAAGAGTCGCGCGACGCCCAAACCTTCGCTCGTAAATTCCGCCGCCCCCCATTACCGGATGATGGAATTTTGCAGTCTCGCAGGGTGCGCGCGGCGAAGGCAGCAGGCGGGCAAGGGCCCGCGCGCGACCAGACCGATGCGCGAAGGGTCGATCGACAAGTCGCGCGTCAAATTTTCTGCGCCGCTCGTTCGTAGAGCTGGCGTATTTGTGTTGCGCCGCCATAATCCTTTCCAAACTTAACGATCAATTGAATTAGCTCCTAATCCAGTTTGCCTTGTCTTCTCGCAATCTCTTTGAAGAAAAAGACTTTTTCACTTCAAACGGACGGAATTTCCTTGGCGTCAGCGCAAGTCGGGCGAGCCCGTTTGCCCTCGCGGGTAGGGGGGTCGAGGACGAGGAGAAGGGGGTCGACGGAGGAAGAGGATGGGGACAGTTGGGTAGGGAGGGCGGGCGGCCGAGGCGGGCAGTCGTGCCGGGAAGCTGATAAGGAAGCTGCAGGGTACGGGATTCTCGAAGGCGATCAGCGCCGCCATTGTCTTCTTCATCGTCTTCCGAGCCGCGCCGCGCCGCGTCTGTTTCGGCCAGGGGACTAATTAAGAGAGCTCGATGGACAGGGAGGGAGGGGTCGCGCGGACTCGTCCACGCGCGGTTAGCGTGCTGCCGGTTCGTTTCGTACCGCGGCCGAGCGGTAAGTGTTTTCTTTTTTTGTCTCGCCCCTCTCTCTCTCTCTTCGCTCGTCGACGAGTGTTTTGTTTTGCTGGCGAACGGTCACATAACGAAGGCCTCTCCCGCCGCCGAGCTCTCATCTCTTTGCTCTTTCTGAAGCCTCAGCACTCATCAATGCCTATTTATATGTATGGAGGAAATATTCCCTCGGGCTCGAGAATCCCAATTCCCCATAGTCCCTTTAAACGAACAGTATTGCGAGGTATCGTAATAGCGGGAAGGAAAGTTTCCTTCGGAGGATGTGTACAATGCATTTCAAATACGACGAACACTATGTTCCGTTACAGCGTGTGTATATGCGGTCTTTATTCTTCGCGTAACGGCGCTATAACCTTTCCAATTGCAATTGGAAGAATCCTTGTGAAATGGAGTCGCCTCTCTTTTCGTTGAATATCGGCGGCCCGCTTTCCCCGCACTCTCCGTGCGGCCATTCAGTTTTAGACTGGCATAATATTCCTCTGCGGAGCGGGGCGCGGGGCCGAGGGAGCGGGCCGCGACGGAGCGGGAGGAGGGGAGGGGAGGGAGGGGCCGGGCGGGCGTCCCGGAGATTCGGTTGGTCGCGGCGCCGCGCCTGCGACGAAGGTCCATTGGTAGAGATCACGGGAATCCCTCCCACTCATTCCCGAAAAAACCCTTCCTTCGGGCCAATGTTCTCTCGGAATCTAAATCGCCCGTTTTGTGCCAATGGCTCGAAAGGGGTGGTTCCTATTTCCACCTCCCTCCTGCGCGCCCGGCGCCCCGCAGCCGCATCCTCGGCCCACCGCTGTTGCCATGTCGTTGCCGCCCCCGCGCCGTCGCCTAGGAGCCCTCTAATTATGCTCTCGCTCTGTGCCCGGGCCAAGAGGTGGTCTCCGGCTTCCGTGCCACGTATCTAGGTCGCTCGCTTTCACTCTTTTTCTTGCGTTTTCTGGCGCGGAGCGCTGCTAAGTGGCAACGTTGCAATCAATATATTCTTGATTGGTGGTCCAGACGAGGTAAGGACGGGGAGGGCAGGGAAAGTGCGGGGGAGGAATCTGGCGCCGGGCCCAGTCCAGAAGGAGGGGTGACACAGTTCGCCATGTTTTCGCGACCCGCGTATAATTATTTTGCTACGTATTCAGGCGAGTTATTTGAGACTGCTCTTGATTCGAACTCCGGTTCCAGGAAAGCTGCTGCCAAAAGATAAAGTTGACGAATATTCCCTAGAATGTTTACGGTGGCATCCAATTGACCTCTTTCTCCGAGTATAAAAACAAAAACGAAACGTATTCGACAGGCGGGCGATCCTTTCTCTTTTGCTAAGTTTTTATTTAAAACTTTTTAAAAGATATTCGTATTTTAGATAGAGATGTTCCTCTTCGATTAAATGCTTGTGTTCAGTATATGCAAGTTTTAAAAAGATGGCTTCAACGTTTTATCTTGAAAATCTTATATTTGAGGTGTCTAAAATGGACTCTTTAGAATCAGAATTGGCACAAATAAGCAATACAGAACATTCGGTTTTTTATTCACATGGATGAATGTTAGTACAAAGACGCATTTTATTTCTAATAATCTTTCTTCTTCAACTTAAATTATTCATATATGTTGTGGTAATAATAATATTAATAATAATAATAATAATAATAATAAAGACATAGGTGACGCTATATTAATATTTTTCTATGGAGCAAGACCAGTATTCTTTCTTAATCCAATCACAAGTTCTATGTTCTTGTGATTGTAACACAAAATATTATTGTATGTGATATAAATCTAGTCCTTTATCATTTGTTTCTCAATACATGATAACTTTAACACTCACGTTTTTCAGGTAATAATTATAAAAAAATGATTTTTCAATGTTACATATTCTTATTTCTTAGAATGTTTAAAAATATTGCGCTTACCTTTTTGTACATGTTTTTGTTGCATATTGTGTTCCCTTGTCTTAAACAAAACATGTCTATTTTCCGATCCCGAAATTGTTACACAAAATATGTATTTTTTATGTTTGTGTCGCTATTCCTTTAAGATATACAAAGACGTATTAACTGGAATACAAGCGAAAGAAACTCTGTTATTTATTTGATGTATATGAATAACACTATGAAATTATACGGGGTTACACGATGAGGAGATGTTTGTACAATAATATCGAACATTTTCACTCTCGCCAGTTTTAAAGTGTTGTTTTTAAAATTTGGATGTGTTTAATGATTTTTAGAAGATTTTTTTTTGTAAATGTAACACTGAAAGAAAGTGAGTTAAATCCGACAAGAAACGTTTTTTGTAGCTTGTAAAATGTTTCGATGCTTTAAAAGACCTCCCCCTCCAATCACGTAAACGCCCACACACCATACACACATTCACGTACTCACATTTGACTTTGCAAGTATGGATCTATCGAACATTTCCGCATTGAATGAAGTAATTTTATCTGCATTTTTCTTAAGAACCGCTCTTGAAATAAAAGTGTGTTGCAATAAAGTATCACGATATTGTGTCTATCTTTTTAAATGCACCCACTTTTTCGTGTTCTCTCTGCTTGAATAAGCAAAAATGTGGATTATTCTTCCTCTTCGAAGGTGGATTGTTTAATTCTTCTACATTTATAAATATTCCATTGCTCAAGTTTTTATTCATTTTTCCTGCTGAGACCCTCTCCCTCATGCGCTTTCGGATTTCCCCCTCTCTTTCCGACTTTTTTCTCCCCGGCGGCACTCATCTGTCTGTTTCAGGAATGAGCCCCGAAGTCATGTTACGTTTAATGCAATGAACGCTGAGTCAAAATAATTCTTTGAGTTCCCCTTGTCTTTTAAACATCCCCGGAGTCCCCTAGCTCCTCTGCCTCCCGCCCCCCCCCGCCCCCCGCGTGCCGGAGACGCCCGGCCGCCGCTACGTCATGCCAACTTCATCTCGTTTATCTGTGTTTCTTCTGCTTACAAATACCCTCAGCGAAGGAGGAGACATCTTCAAAGCCTCTCGGGCGGAGGCGGAGAGCGCGGCGCGTCGACATTATTAATGCAGTTTTCTTTTGCCGCATCTCCCAGCTCCCCCCCCCCCCGCTCTCCCCCCCCCCCGGTTGCCACCTTCTCTCTCGCCCACACTCCCTCGGCGGCGCGACGGTGGCGGCACAAATCACTTATAAATGGCTCGGCAACTTCATAAGGCTGTTGAAAAATTAAACGTTTCTGGTGTTCGGGGAAAGCCGGTCGTCGGTTTCAGGAAAGAATAGCTTGTCTTGTCTCCGCGTCCCTTAAGTGATAAGAGGGAGTATCAGCTCTGGGGATTTAGCAGACATTGGAAGAAAAGTGTGGAAGAGAAATATTACTTGGATTTCAAAGATACAGAGATGTTGTATGAGCACGACGAGAGGCTGTCTCTTGAGAATATATGATTGAATAGTTTAAATGTACGTTCTTCCGACGTTTTACGGATACTGCACATAACGTTTTGTATGCTTGCCTGTAGTGGGCAGGATAGACTGCGGAAATAGTAAGAAAACACTTAGATAGTCCGTCGCTAAGTTCACGTTATCTGGTGGATCATTTGTTTCACAAAGCTATTGAAGTATTAAACGTTGTTGAAGAAAATGAAAAGTCAGATGATGCTTCTGGCAAGGTAGCTTTTCACCACGTGTTCTTTTTTTGAATTGTGAAATATTATTTTTGGTATTTTCATGCTCCGTCGTAAATATGAATAGGTAACTTAACATGATTTCTGTTGCCTGATTAAAATAGGTAGTTGGTGGAAGTCCCGTCACACCTCATTAAAAAAGTGCAGAACGACAATTTTCCTTCGCATATTACTCTTGTAGCTTGAATGTTATAATAAAAATATTTTAATTTAAAATTATTACTCTTATTATTATTCAGTACCCTTTACAATTCATTTGTGTTATTCTCTCCGTTAATCTATAAAATATTATTCAAACAAATTTTCTTATCATTAAATCTGCTGTATCAAACATTTAAATAGTTATTCAAAGTCAATAAACATTAATAATATGTACGGATCTATATTCATTATTACCGGATATGTTCGTTCCTAAATCTATTCGCTAATCCATAAGTATGCATGTTGCGTGCTTCAAATTTCTACTCAATTGCAACAAGTTAGAATAATATTAAAATAAATTGTATCGCACGTAATAATAGATATTTGACTTCTTGAATTCATTGACATCAAAATGTAAGTGCGCTAGAATATATCTCCTTGACATTCACGTATTTGGAAGTGCTTCTATTACTACTTTACCTTACGTACTACTGCACAACCTTCCTTCTCCACACTTTGCCTCTGCGCTTTAAGAGATACGAGTACACCTATTCCCCGGTCACAGCTCACGCGCACATAAGGCAGGTCCTCTCTTAATTGCGTCGAGTCTGCGCAACCTCGCGACGACCACAACGGGAGGCCCCGCACCGCGCCGCGAACCAAACAGCATCCGCCGCCGTGTGGAGAGTCGTCTCGGCGCATCGCGTCGTCTGTTCTTACGACCTGCGGAGCGGCGGCGGGAGCCCCGACGCCCTGGCTGTTGCCGCTTCTTCTTCTTCTTCTTCTGCTTTATAAATGGCGCGCCGTTGTTTGCGCCGCGCACCGCGGCGACAGTAGCGCGGCGCGCCGGGAGGCCGTAGGGTGCCCCGACCGCAGCGGCGGCCGGGTTCGTAAAAGCTGATGTGCAAATCCCTGCCGTGCCGTGGAGTGGCCAATATATTCGGCCCTGGGACAATCACTACCTGCGGTGACACCGGCCGCTCTTCGCCGGCGGCGGCGGGGCGGCGGCGACCGGGGTCGTCGGGGCGCCTCCGCCGCCCCGCCCACGCCCACGCCGGCCGCGCGCCTTTCTCCGCTCGCCGCCGCGCTATTCGGCCCTCGGGAGTCACTCCGGGCCCATCCGCCGTGATGGGCAATAGCGCGCCACCGCCGCCGCCGCCGCCGCCGCCGCCGTCGCCGCTGCAGCGACGCCCAAATTGCTGCCCCGCTCCGCTTCGTCGCTCCCCGCGTTGCCGGACGCCCCTGGCGACCGCGGAAGGGCTGCAGCGGCGGCGGTGGCCAAGGGGAAAGGGGGACAGTGGCCGTAGCGATAGCGGCGGTGGCGGCCACGCTTGAATCACCGCTGCCTTGGGTGGGGAGAGCGGCAATGACTGCAGTGGTGACGATGACAGGAGGCGGCAGGAATGCGACGCTGCCGGGGCCAGAGCACGCAACGGCAGAGGTGGTGGTGGTGATGGAAAAGACGAATTGCGGTGGCGGTGGGTGTAGCTCTGACTGCCTCTTTCTCCCCCGGCAGGTGTTTGAGCGCGTTGTCGTCCGTGTAATTAAAAGAAAGCCGTTGAGGGGAAGCGGCTCTTTTTGTGGGATGAGCTGGATGGAAAGTAAATACGTTTGAAGAAGTCGGAAATGTTACTCCTAACTCAAGGAAGTTGTAACTCTAACGAATGTTGACTTTTAATGAGACTGACCGATGTCGCCGTTTTCGTCTTCTTTACTTTTTTAGCAATATATGTTCTGAAATATTAAAAAAAATACGGAGATAATTATAGTTATTCCTTTTTCTGAAACATACAAATAGTTGATAAGGATTTCTGAAGTGATGAGACTTTTTCTCTGCAAGTTTTGTGGTATGACCTTTTAAAAGATTAGGCAAAATAATTTAGTTCGTAAGATTCTTTTCTTTTGCGATTTTCTGAATGTACTTTTTCTTTTGGAGCGAATCATTTATTAAGATTTTAAATGAATGTTTCCAAAATTACTTCTTTTTAATATTCGTATCTTATAATTAATCTCAGTGTCGAATCTTTCTTTCATTCTATTTGCATTGAATTGATACTTCTGGATATTCCCCTCAGATATTGTTCCTTCGCCAAATTCATGAAATTGCGATATTCAGCTCGTAACTCAATTCCAAGGAAGCAAAAATCGAGATCCCAAACTGTTGAAGTTGTCGTCCGGATGGCCGAGATCGTTAAGACAGTAGTGTCGTAGCGATATCGAACTGAAGGATCGCGGGTTCGTGTTCCACCTCGGGCATGGTTGTACTTGTGTCCGTCCTTTCATCCCCATATCATGTCACCTTCATAGCTACCATAACGTTAAATCCAATAGTGGTCGCTATAGACTTAGATGTTGATGCTGCCTTAAATAAAAACAAACAAAAAACTGTTGAAGTTGCATTTCGCCAATTACCGTGTCCTTGGCGGGCGGTGGTGAAAGGCTGCTCCCATATTCCCCGACGAGGCCGCGCTGGGGGCTCCCTGGCGGCGATGCGAAGCACCGCGCTGGTCGCGGCGGCCCGTTTCGTTCCGTCGCCGCGCCAATGCTCGCCACGGAATAAACAGCTCCCCCGGCGCAACGTGCAAAAACGGTGGCGGCATCGTTGCCTCCTCGAGGTCGCCGCTGCTGCTTCCGCTGCCGTCGCCTCCACCGCCTCAGCATCGACGTTGCCGCCGCTTCGCCTCCGAGGATAGTTTCTACCGTTCGCCTGCACTGTTTTAACTAACATATGGAAGAAAAAACCCGTTCTCCACCACGGTCTCTTTGCCTTGTATTATCATCGCCGCTCTTGAGCATCCTACACGTTTAATCGCTCAGCTTGCCTTTCATACTTTCTGACGCCATTTTCTCCAAAGACATTGAAAAGTTGCTTACCGACATTTTTCGAACCTCTTTGGCAATTTGTTTTTTTACTCCATGTTATTTCGTACAACGGCAGTGTTTGTTTGACCTTCCAACTTGTACTCCACGCCTTGCCTGCCTCCTTCTCTCCGTCTACTCTGGTCGCCCCCCGTCCCCAACGAGAGAATCAGCCGGCTGCGAGCGAGCGAACGGCCGCGAGGGCTGGCGGGATTTCAAGTGAGAATTGCGCACCTGGGTCCGGGGCGACCTATGAAACGGTTTTAGTATCTGACGGCGGCGGTGGCTACGGCTGCGTTTAGAGCCTCGGCTCGGGACTAATTGTGAGGGCGTTGCTCTTATTAGGGTCGTAGCGACTCCACTGCATCTGCCGCCGTCTTCGGCGCCCTGCTCGCCCTCGCCCGGCGGTAAAGGACAACGACCTCCGCCCCCCGGAGGAAGCGGGGACCACGCCCCCCTTCCCCGCCCCGCGCCGCGCACTGCTCTGCTCCCGAATGGGCGAAAAAGGCGCGCGTAGCACTAAATTAATAGGCGCGGAAATATGGAGGGTGGATACGCAGTTCGATTATTTCAGTGTAATACTTGGCGCAGCAAATGGCGTCGAGCTAACTATGAAAGATTTTGAAAGAGATGAAAATGAAATTTATCAAGCTTTAGATTACATTAGAAATTAAAATGCAGAGCTGATATCGAGACAAATTGTAGCAAATTCAGAAACGCTACTGGACCTTCAAAATAAGGATCGTACTCCTCCGTGAGGGGCTGATAATTGTGTCATCCAAGTTATTGGGGAAAATAGGGAGTTGCGAGGAAAAGCGATTAATTTCGAATAGACTTTGTGTAATAAAATGCAAAGATACTCTATCAGTGACGTTAGAGAACCGTTCATATGGTACACATTAACTCTAGTCTATTATTGAGATGTTAAAGTTACCTTCACACATTTGGAAAGTAGGCTAGAACAGGTTATGCTCCACGTTAAGACAAAGGATGGAAGCCTCGTAGATTAAAAGTTTGAAATGTCAACATCTGTGTGCATTGGGGCAATGAAAATGGAAGGGAATGGAGAGCTAATATTTGCGACGTACAAATGTATATTTTGCTTAGGATATAATGAATTAAGAGATAATAAATTGACTGAAGTTTCCAAAGAATTAGCAAAAATTTATTAATGACTGTAAAAAGCGCAGTGTAGTTAGAAGGACATAGGAGGATAGACTGGCAACCCCTAAACGATGATGTGGATGTACATATGCATTGGTGATGGGAAGGGGATGCGAAAGTGCAGACGAGTGTCTGTGAAGCTGTCTGGTTTATGAGGCTGATCGTCCAAAATATGGAAGGACAGAATGCATGACATTTATTCCAGTCTTTCGTTAATTTACGTTAGTGTGTTCGTACTGTGACATTTTCATCCCTTCATGTCTTTTTTCGTTATCGTATTGTATTTTATTTTGTTCGTGGCTTTTATGGAATAGAACAATTGCATAAACTGGCGATAAGTAGAATTTTAGAAAACATGCTGTCGACCGGGTTAAAAAGTTCTATGTATTAACGTAGTGTCATGTAATGATTTTAACATTTGTAATTATGGTCTACTAAACGAAAAAATAGCATTATTAAGAAGTTAAAAGGTTACTAAATCAATTAGTAAAATGTCTTACCTGTGTACGCGCGACATTTTCTTGATACGTTGTGCGATAGACAACGCTGTGCAATGTACGAGGAAGGTTTTTGGTATACGTTGACATATATTTATGAAAGTTACACTTTTTTCTACTTTGATATAAATGCTTGCTTGGAAATCACAGAGGGTTTGCCATGCGTGTGCCCACTTTCGAATTTATTTAGACCCACTGTGTTCCGATCCGACCTACCGCCCGCTCGCGCGTTGCATTGTGGCTGCAAGATGGAACTCTACTCCGCCATCCTCTGCTGCTTTTGTACTCGTACAATGCCACTCACCTCCTCTATTTTGTTTCTGCTCTTCCCTACCCCCTTCCCTGGCAATTCGGCTCTGAGGTCACTAACGGTTGGTAGTGCCGCACCAGGGTATTGTCACACAGCGTGATGCCCCAGTGCGGTTCAAAGGGAAATTAGTTCAGAGTTTCTCGTGTTCATGAAGTTCTATCTAGAGATAGAGATGTGGAGTAAACCTATCGATTCTTTTATATATGAACTATTCCTGAATTCCAACCGTTTTTATCCTGAGAGATGAAACTCACATTGTCCCTTACTTTTTCTAGTCGAAGTTGAAAATGTCAAATTATTATGTATTTTGTCTCGTTTTCGGTAGTGATAGAGTTTGAACACTTATAGCGACATATTTAATACATTATTTCTTCAGTATGGGTATTCTTGTATTACAAAATATTATTACATTAAGAGTGTGTTTTCCAAGTTGTACAAATGTTCGGACTTATTGTTTTGTTGGCAATGTCACATCAAAACACTTCATATTTAAGTCCATAAAACCAGCTTTATTGTGGAGAGTAAAATTCTTTTTACGCTATTCAAATCAATCTGAATACCTGTATGTTGCATTCATGATGCGCGTTCTCGATGAAAATGGAGAACGTGCAATCAAGTACAGTCTGTCATTAAAAGTGTGTTTTTGTATTGTGTGTGGAGTTGCTGGGAAATAGTATCTAACCGAATGCATTATGTTTCCTTTGCAGGTAATTACATCTCCACGGGCGTGTGCGCGCCGTCCAATCCGGTCACTGGCGGGTAACGTACCAGAGACGGCACTTCATTACCCCGCGCTCTCATCTTGCTGTTTGTCCGAGCGACAGCCTGATCGTGTGCGCTCTGCGCTCTACCCTGGCACTCGCATCACGTCCCCCCCTCCCCCGCACTCCCTCCTCTCCCTGCCCCTCTCT
>BOPP01000059.1:6216847-6233344 GCA_017312745.1 Gryllus bimaculatus
GGGGCCGGCTGCGGCCGCGGGCCGCACAGTGTTTACGCAGACGCGCGTACGCCTCCTCCTCCTCCTCCTCCTCCTCGGCCGCCGCCGCCGCCGCCTCGTCTGCGGCAAAAATTACTTGCTTCGTTCTGTTTTGTATTAAATTTTATGGGATGCCCGGAATGTGACTGGCGCTGATAAGAGGGTGCCAGAACAAATCCTGGGTTGCGGCGCGGACGCCGCCGCCGCCGCCGCCGCCGCCGCCGCCGCCTATTCGTTTCAATGACAGTTCCCGAAGCGGAACGTAAAGAAGTCTGGGAATTACGATCCGAACTGGGAGCCAGGCCATAAATGCGTGCGTTTCTTATGTACGTCGTTTCGATACGGGACTTATCTCGAAATATTGATAATAACTGCGGCGATTTCTCGGTTTGAAATTCGAACCGCCGCCGCTGACATTTTGATGAGTACGACATTTCCGGAGGCTGTTTATCTTCTGGCGCAGATCTAAACGGGACGTTATCATGCGTTATTTGCTATAAAATATATGTACATCGTATTAAAAACTATGAAATGTTTTGTTTACTCTGCCATGAAACTACGAAATTGAAACCGCTCACTATAAAGAGCAATACTCATTGTATCTGTAAGCAGATTTGGTAGTCGCGCAGCAAAACACTGCTAGTTGTAATATAAGCATGCTTTTGTTACATTACGTGGAAAATAGAAATATATGTCGGGCAGAAATGAAACGTTGGTTCATGAAGAGCTGTAGAGCTTTCTAGTTGCAGATAATGATAAATATGTTTTATTGTTTATTATATGGACATTTGTCAAACAATGTGGTATACTAGAATTTTTAAAGCAAATAGTGTCAATGAAAATAAATAAATAATAAGTTGAAAACAAACAAAAAAATGTTGCATGAGTTCATCAAAAAAATGATTCATTGTATTTCTGACATTATACTGCAACTTGTGGAGATCGTTTGAGAAATGGGCGCTGTGCTACTTTGGGTAATATTCTGCTTTTTTAGTAATTTCAGAGAGAAAGTGTGTACTGTTCAGTCTTTTGCGTGCATATTATGATGCATATTTTTAATTGTTGGTTTAGGAGCATGTGATAATCACAAATATTAACAATTTAGTATCAAATCATTCGCAGTTAAGAATATAAATTTTATTGAATTATTGAACAATCGTATTTTATAAGAAAGAAAATATAACAAATATTATCTATACATCCTTTCACATTTGTTAAATAATTAATTATCTCGTTTCCTCCCACAAGTTTTATCAGCCAATTGATAAATATCAAGTCTGCATCCTCAATTGAGAAAGTTTCTTCGAAAGTAAACCAATAGCAGCGTAGATCCTTGAGAATCACAGTGACCAATAATATTTGAGAATAAATGTTCACTTGGATCTTCCCTGCATGAATTGTCTTATCCGTGTAGCAACACTCGCTCAATTACTCTGTTTACTATTCATTTGGTAGCCATTGTGAGACGATAGTTACCTGAAGATTGATATATAACCCAGGATGTGTACAAATGGGCAGATAACATTATTTTTGTTTTACCTCTAATAACTCACCCCAAGAAACTTACACTCCCAAGCTATAGAGAATATTTTATAGGTATATTTACACAAAAAGTGACATTCCGAAAATCTATTGACTCGTATGTGTAACCTGTTGAGTGGAAGCTCTCAATCGCATTTTAGTGAATTTCTCGGACGTCCCTGCGAGAAGTAACGGGCTTTGAGAGCGATGGCCTTCACTTGCGGGCAGCGCGTGAGCTGCGAAGGAAATTGACGTCCCCAGCGCCACCCCATCCCCAGCCCGGAGCCCCATCCCCGCCGCAGCCGCAAGCCGCAAGCCGCAGCGCCACCGTTCCCACGCGCGTCCCCTGCGGCCCACCTAGGCCGTCGTGACGCGCACGGGCTGCGGCGCGGAACCATAACGTGGCGCGGCGGACCCCTGCCACTCCGGCGGCGGCGGGGCGGGGGGCGGCAGACGCGTCCCGTGCGTGGCCGTCCGCCGCGAGCAAGGTGGCGCGCGCGGGGCGGAGACAGGGCGCGCGTCCGTGAGTGATGGCCCGGCCGTCAGTCGCGCCCCGAGCGAGCACAGGTGTCGGAATCCCGACGGGCGTCATCATCAGTCAGGCGTCAGCGCGGGCCGCAGACGGCGGCGACGCCTGCGACCCGCCATGGCCGGCGGGGGCGGTGGGGACGGAGGGGCGGGGGCTCGGGCGGGCGGGACAGGGCGACGCGTGCGGTCGGGAAGGAGGGGGTCGGGCAGGGAAGTCACGCGTCGCGTCATCGCACGGAAGGGGGAGGGGGGTCTCGGTCGCCGTGCGCCCCCGCGCGACGCCAGAGTGAGCACCTTGGGGCGAGGGTGAAGACGCGCGTGATTGCCCGTGGAATGCGCGCCTGGGGAGCCAAGCCTGGGTGAATGGGAATGCGGTGTTCCTATGGATGGATTACCATTGCGGTAGAATCTATGCGTGACTTCATTCGTAGTGTTTTTGATGTACGGATTGGAGCCTTGTCTATAAGCCAATCGACATTTTTTTCACTAATGATGTTACATTAAACAAGTTTTTCAAGCCTAGTACTATTTTCAGTTAAAGAGTAGCTCACTTTGTGATGAAATTTCCGTGAACTCAGTTACATTCACTGCAATGATGAGAATGTCTCGTTGTGGATATCGTCAAAACGCGTATAGATGTTCCCTTTATTTTGTAATATATCAGTAAATAAATATTAGTATTATGCTTCTGCAAAAAATTACTTAAAGTAATTTCTTATTACTTAGTAGTAATTTTTATTACTTTCTTAGTACTTTATTATTACTTAAAGTAATTTGAAAGCAACTCGGTACAATTGAAATTCTGCTCAGCAATGTGATCTAATTTTTTTTTTACTGATTAGCACTAATATGCTGGTGGTTTTGGAAGACCCTCCCATTATTCTGTCAATTCAAAGAGGCAAATTGAAGAAGTCTGTGTAAGACTGAAAATTTAAAGCAGTGTTTATGCATAATATCTCTTGATCTTGTATTTCATTTTCATCTACACAACCTTTTCTTTGTATTTGACTTCCAGAATGGATTAATTGACGTTACACTAATTTAAACTGAAATATAGAAACAGGTCGTTTCGAAAATTAGAAATTTTATTTCATTTTTGGATTCATTCTGTATAAAAGATTTTACCTTTTCACCGAGCCATTACAACAACGTATTAGCGCGGTCTCTAGGAAAAAATAACGTCAATTTGCACGTCTAACACTTTGATGGCAACGTTTTTCCGTGTGCTCAGTATACCTGGAAGCGTTGCAATGGTGGAGTCACCCGAAACAGATGTCTTTGACGCACTATCCCGTGGTCACAGCGCCAATCGCTCGACGCCCGTCTGCCCCGCAGCGGTGACGGTCTCATTTCAGCTGCCGATCGCGCATCGACACATGAAAGCTCTTGGCGTCGGCGCCACGCTAAGGCTTCCGCGTGATTAATAGCAGCGCTCGCGCACCTACTAATTACCCGGCGTTACGCATCACGCGGCCGACACGTCGCGGGGGTTAAGTAAAACGAGGAAAGCTTGCGCGTGCAAACAGTTGCGACGGCTCTCATCCCCCCCTCCCCCCGCCCCGAGGACCGCTTCATCGAATGGAGGCCCGCTGTCCTAGCGCTTCGCGTACGCGCGCCCCTTGTACGGCCTGCGCTAAAGTGCTGATCTGGTAAATCTGGGATAATGGAACCCGGATTAGGGGAATGATATCGTGATCATCAGGGTTGCTGTCTTTATTCAGCGCTCGTGACGTGGTTGGGCTCTTACCGCTCCATAATGTGTTGGGTCAAATAACATGATGCAATTCGTCAAACTTGTCCTGCTTGCAGTTCGTCGTATTGTTTGTTGCGGTGGATTAGAAACAGGATACACTGCCTCTGTGAAGTATGTGGATTTCTGCGAAATTGTTTAGAACTTATCAGGAAATCTTTGATGTTTTTTGATTGGTATTTGAATATTTTATGATGTAACATGTTGCTGACTGAAGAAGATTTCATACAATATTTTCAAACAATAACACCCGCAACCTTTTAACAGCATTTATTAATATGTTTTTCAGGAAATCACAAAATTGAAATTCTTTACCGGCCGCGGTGCAAATTATCCCAACGCTAACTGATGTTACCCCAACTTGACTTGTGTATCTACGAAGATGAATTGCCATTCAATTCACTGCAACATCTTTAAATTTGTTAAATTCATTAGGTACATTTTATCATCGCATTCTGTAGACCACGGACCTTTCGCTTGGATCGACATCGTTCAAAATAATGAATTGTTTAATCGACTTTTTCGATAATGAACAGCATACAAATAATCATAATAAAAATATTTACTCGTACAAGACGTTCTAACAATTAGACAAATAATATGAAGAAACGTTCTAAATAAATGGTTTATTAGGTTTTTTGTTTTGTTATTTTTGTACTACTATACGAATAACTTAAATTTTTAAGAAATATAAACAAGTTTATTAATGTGTTGAATGTACATATAATAGAACGGTTGATTCCATTTATATTTCTTGTAATCAATAGGATCTTGATAATACCGATCTGTTACCGGAGCACATTCATCTCTTGACTTTCAATCGACGCCCTAATCATCATTGACACCCTTTAAATATTCGACCCCCCAGGGGGTCCAAACCGACCCCACTGCTTTAGCCATCCTGCATACATCAACTATTCTTTTCGTTGTTTCCTTGCCCAAGACACTATACCAGGGTTGCCCAACTGGCGTCCCACGCGCGGCATGCGGCCCGCGAAGGTGTTTATTGTGGCTCAAGAAAGGTAATTAGTCAAAAGGGAATGTCCCTTTCATCTCTATCGAAAGAGAATACACCCCTTTAATGTAATAATGGGTTTAGTTTAAATTTAAGTGTTTTTTAGTATATTCAGAAATTGAAAATCATTCTATTGTGCTTCACTGTGTTATGTGTGTTACGACCTAATATAATGCATTGTTGTATCCCCCTCGTTTCAAAGCAACGGGCAAAAGTGGTGAGATCAAAAATACGACGAAATAAGATGTGGATTGCCCGAATAAATATGGACAATATGGCCCGCAGTTTTATTAAGGTTTTAGACGTGGCTCTTGAGGCCATGCAAGTTGGTCACCCCTGCTCTATAGTATTTACACGGGGAGGCCTTGCACTTCACGCGGCTCGAGTCCTAACTTGAGTTCCCGCAACCGGTCCTCCTCTCGCCGTGCAGGAGGTCGCCTTGAAGTGCGCGCGGCGCTCTCCGCGCACGGCGCATCGCATCGCACAGCACATCGCACGTGCCGCCTCGAGGCGCCCTTCATTTCCGCGAGGAGACGCGGCGGCGGATGGCAGCGGGGGCGGCGTGCGAGCATGACGCAGGTTATCGCGGCCGCGACCCGCAGGCCGCCGCTCCTTGCAACCCCCCCCCCCCCACGCGCTGCGCCCGCTCGTAAGTCCATCAAGTCTGCACGCAGGCGCCCCCCCCCCGCCGTCCCACACGCCGGTAAACCTGCAGGCGCCGCCACCGCCAACTCTGCCCGCCGCTGGTTCTGGGGCTGCGAAATCTCTGTCACAGTCGACTCGTTTCACGTTATCCTACGGGGCGCCTGAGTGTCGTTTCGGGTAGAGTCAGGCTGGTGTAAGTGAAGTAATTAAGAAGGAATCACGGCATTTTAAATCCTTTTCTGTCAAACGTTTGTTGTTATGGCTGTGTAATTTCCCCGAAAATGAATGTAAATAAATCCATTGTAACATTAAAATTGGGCGTCGAAGATTTGGGTGAAGTGAAAATTATTCCAAGGAAAGAAACAAAGGTATAAGAATGAAAACAATTAAGTTGCTTTTCAATTTTATATTCCCAGAATTAACGTTCGAAGGTAATTCACTTTTAAGAAGGTTCCGTGTGAACTTCGTGCATGGCTGTCCCCTTAAGTAAGTCGCAATAAACAACAAAATACATTTGTAATGATAAAAATATAGTTATTAGGAATATCAATTACGCCCAGAGGAATCTTGAGTGGGATGCTGAATTACAGCCATCTCTTCTGAAAGGCAAACACCGGCCGAGTGCAAATACGATGGAATAGTATCCCCGCGCGCCTCTCCGGAACATTATTTTACGGCAACCTTCACTTCCTGCCGATCCCGCCGTCGATAACTGCTTTATTGCGTGCAGTAAACGTCCGTGTGAAGAATGGAAACGGCTGCCCTGCGACCCGCCCGTGACAGTGTTTGTAATCACATGTGCGCCTCCCAATTCACTCGGTCAAACACGAAGGGCAGGAAATGGCGGCCCTAAATAATCTTCTTCTTGATGGACTTGCGAGCCCTACCGGCCGCACACTTGTAGAAGGCTGTAGCTAACGTGCGGTCGCGAGTATATCAACGTTTATGGGGAATGCCTGACAAGAAGAAATCAATCAACCTGACGCCGTCGGCTATCGCGAAGGGCGCTTTTTCAAAAATTGAAGGCGAGCGGCGACAAATTTACTGAGGCGTGTTCGAGTGTTTGCTATCAACTGTATTCTACGTCCCTTGAAGTCGAAACACCCTCGTCCCTTTCATCTTGATTTATGGCGTTCGGTTCGAACAAAATATTTCGCTGAAGTTCCATGATCGACGTGAGATGATGTACTCATGTAGACATTAGTAGACGTTTTGAAGGCGAATTCATTTTACTCACACGAATAGTATTTTTTTTTAGATATTGAGAACAGACAGTAAATGTAACTACTTGATTTACATGTATCCATCGAGATGTTCTTTACACACCACCACACAAACTCATTCATTTGAAAAACTTCACGTGTGAAATGCGAAGCCCTAAATGTCGGGACATGAAAGAAAATGTAAGTTTCTTGCATGCGGCTACATAATTTATTATGATGTACACATATAAAATGATTCTACAGGATATTTCCCTGAGTATTGAAGAAAGGAGGTGATACCAAAAGGTATCTAGGAGACGATAAAAAAGCCCAAAAAAAATATTAGTTGAAAGAAGACGATAGGTTTGTAGAATTTGTGGAGGAAGAAAATTGGAACACTTATTTTGAAAATTGGAACACTGGTTGGAGAAGTATATGGACGGAGATAATTATATTCGTGGAGAATTGTAGGTTGATAATGATGTGATGAATTTTATGTATAAAAGAGAATCCGACTGTGATATTTGTGTAGAATGTTGTAAATAAACATTATTATACATAGTACATTTCCCATGCATTACTTCCTAGAAGTTCCCAAAATGTAATCGCAGCCCCTGAACCTTCCTTATTCCGTACAGCTCATGCTTCTCATTTCGATAAATATCTATACAGGTTTAGTGGAGCATCGAAAACAGATACCTGAAGCATGCACAGGGAAAGTTTGTTGATTCAGCTCAAACGCATGCAAGCTTCTTTTCGCCCTCTGCTCTCCTTATCGAGCCGCGGGACGTGGATTTTTTTTCTCTCTCTCTCTCTCTTCCTTTCTGGAAGAGGGCGCAGTGGGGCACGAAGCGCTCTCATCCGCGTTCCCCGTTTGGAGACTCTCACGGTAGAACTGACAGATGTCACTGCCACGCCTCGCCGTCGGTGGAGAGAGGGAATCTGACGGAGAGTACGAGGGTTCGTCGCCGTCGCGGATGCTACGTGTGCTGCCGGTCGAGGGGTTGCCGACGGCGGTGGAGTCTGTTTGATGGAGACGATGGCGATTGTTTATTTATTTATTTTATTTATTTATTTATTTATTTATTTATTTATTTATTTATTTATTTATTTATTTATTTATTTATTTACGTCAAAAACGGTTAACAACTGTGTGTTACGTGTTATGGGGAGAAGTTAATTTGAAGTTACATTTATGTCCAGAAGCAAAACAAGGGGCCATCTCAGCATTTGCTCGAGGATCAGGGAAACTAGACGAAAACCTGATCGAAATGGGGGTCATTCACCCAGAAGCTGAAGTACAATACATGTTACAGGTTATTTACAATTATCCAATCCAAATGGTATATAATACATTAAATGCCATTGTTAAAATTAATATTACTTTCCTTTTGGATGCTCGGTATAGTCTCTAAATGTATAGAAACAGTTGTGTAGCAGAAAAGATTTTACTTGGGACTTAAATGTTTGTATCGAATTTAATTGCGATGTGATGATGGCGGCGGTGCGACAACAGTGTGGTTTACGTTTGTAACGTCGTGAGGTAAGGTATGTCGTGCCTGTGATGGTGCAAACCAGGTCCCCGTGCGATGATTATACTAGGAAGCGACGAATTCTCTGGCGATACTACGATGCGACGACGATGACTACACTGTCAGCGTGAGAGTATTGTGAGCGACTGAGTACATCCTTAGGTAACGTACGATATGTAGTGTCAGTGATTGTAAAAAGGAGATGGGGTACGATGTTGATTCTGCACTGCAGCGAATCCTCTGGTGATTCTACGATACGACGAAGCTTATTCCACACTACCAGGTGACTGTAGATTCACTGCCATCAGTTAAGGAATGAAGTGCCTTTGATTGTGAAAGCGATATGGATTCTACGATGCGGCGAATTCTCCGGTGATTTTACGATCCGACAACGATGATTCTACCATACCAGTGTGGCTGTAGATTCGAAAACGATATTACCGTAGGATAAGTCAAGTAGCGGTTGTGAGGTGAAAGCAAGGCCGCGGTAAGTCGACGAAGGCAGCATGGCACGGTAGCAGAGCGCCGCGCCGCCAGCCAGGAGAGGGCCGCCAGCGGGGGAGGAAGCGGGGGCGGAGTGGATGCCAGTCTCTTACGAGGGGAGCACGGCGCTCACGACTTCTCTCCTGCAGTAAAATCCACTTCATTAGAGGCGCATTTAGCACCGTTTCCAGCGACTCGCGCCTCGGGATGAAGGAGGGAAGCGGGAGGTGTGTGTGTGTGTGTGTGTGTGTGTGTGTGTGAAGGTAGGTGCGTGCTAGGGGAAGTCTGGCCCGCGTCGTGCCTGTGTCGCCATCGCCGTCGTTCGAGGCGCCCGTGAACCTCAGCGGTGCAAGGGGAGCCAACGTACTTCCGTTGATTAGCGCCAAGCAGTGATACATCACTCGGTGGCAATCGCTGCACGGATGGCGGAGGTAGAGGAAATGAAGTCGACAGTGGTAGTGCCAGTAGTGGTGAATGCGACCTAACCTGGGGCGAGGTTGTGCCATGTACAGGCAATGGTGGGAGTAATTAGTAATGTATTTAATTAATTTCTCAAGGAATAAGTGGACTTGATTTTTGTAATATTTTACTAATTAGAGATTAGAAAATTAGTTTTATGTATTTTGTTTAAGGTACAATCGGGTACTTTTGTAGCATTACTGCTATCTGATGCGTAATGTGTCTTTAATTTTCTATATTCCAATGCTTCGATCTACTTACGACTTACTGTATTTTATAAATAGTATTTACTTTCTTTCGCATTTGATTCGATCGCTAAATTACGCTAAGAGTTGTCTTATTTGAGTAAAAGTCGATGTATGTAAATCCGGATCATGTTAAATATAATGATTTACCAAATGATTGACCCATTCATGTTTTTTGTAATACTTATGTCATCGTAGGTGGTGAACCGTTTCTGTTTATCGTTTGTATTTGGCTTAAAAGAGAACAGAAATTTCTTTAAAAAGGCGTTAAAGCCAGTATTACCGTACAATTAAAGAAAATATGTTTTTTCAAATAACAATAATTTCTTGGTTAGTTCCACATCATCGTTCTTCTTCACCACATCATCTTTCGAAATCACTATTTTTTTCTTTTAATGTATATTGTTAACTCTGATCAATTTCGTTACCTATTTCAAGGGGAATTACCGTATTTTCGTTCGTCCTATTAACACGGATAGATGATGTAGAATTCGTTTAAGTTTTCGATGAATGCGCCTCGAAAAAAAGGTACAATTGCGGGCAACGTAAAGTAGGCGGGTGGGGCCTTGTAGTAATCCCATCGACGTGTGGTTTCGAGGGCAGAGGAGCGAGGAGTGTCTGCCAGAGGAGGGAGAGGGGGAGGGGCAGAGGCGCCAGGGGCGGATCCTCTCCCACCTCGCCGCTAACTAAACGGCGGGGCGCGGTTTAATTCGGACGAATCGCGACTGTCGTTTATCAGGCGAGATTAACGGGTGCGCGGAGCACTCGGCGCCGGGAACCGCTACGCCCACCGCACCTCGCCGCCCGTCGCCCCCATCCGCCCACCGCCCACCGCCTGCTACTCGACACCCGCCGCCCCCGCTGCCTGCCACCTGCCGAACCCACCCATTCCTGTCCGCTGCTCCTAGTTCTGGCACCAACTGGGTGCAGGGAAGCCGCCGATCTTCGTATGGTTCAGTCGTCCTTCCACTTTTGCCTTGTGGATATTGATACAGAAGTTTTTTTTTTGTTGTTATTTAAGGTCGCAGCAACTACTATGTCATTAGCAACCACTATTGCTTGTAACGGTATGGTAACTATCAGGATGACGCGATATGATGATAGGGGTGTGAAAGGACCAACACAATACAACCATGCCAGAGGCGGGACTCGAACGACGCTCCTTCGGTTAGAGATCGCTACGGCACTACTGCTTTAGCGATCTCGGACATCCGGACAGGAACGGCACAGAAGTATTGTTTTCGGGATTGTTCATAATTTTGTTTCTTTATTGATAACGTGCGTATGAATATAATCTTCAATATTGTACGATTTCTTTTCTTTGAGGTTATCATCATACTTTTCTACTGTTCATGTATTTGCTATTACGGGCACTGGAAAGCCATTTTCCATCTTGTTCACACTTTAAAAGTGTTTACTTGATGTATGTTAGGATGGCGTTTTTCTTTTTTACCCTAACAAATTTAAATAATTTCTTCAGCAAAAATTGTTTGTAAGATGCGCCTCTTGGCTGTCTTGCTTCCAGTGTATTGTAGTTAGGGATTTTAAGTATATTCACAAATACACGAAGTACAAAAACGCAGAGCCCGAAATGGATACAATAATGGTACAGTATTTGTGTGAAATGGGAGATATGGCTCAGGGCATCGACTGATGTCAATGCAGTCCCTCTGACCGAGAGGTTCTAGGTTTGAGTCAGGATTTTCGATACTAGTCTGTCAGCTAGGTCGAATTCAGTCGCTGTCTGGAGGAGAATTTTAGCGGCCGAGAATTCTAATCGGTAGTTTTTCCGTGATTTACGTGTTTTTTCCGATCAACGCTAGACGAATGCTGGAGCAGTAGTCTATCAAACGGGCCACAAATCGTGCGCGAACTTTCCTTCCTCTTCCTTGTCCTATTTGCACCTCTTACCCACACACGTTCACCAACACGCACTACACATACTAGGAGCCCGGTCGGAGAGCTTGTTTCGGCTGAAGTAGTGCCCCGCTGGGAGATACCTGGTTGAGGAAAACCCCGGTAGCCTACAGTAGATCCGCGCAGGATCTCGCCACACGGCGATGGAAAGATCACTGCCTCCTCCCGAGAAAAAAAACATGCTCTTAACTTAAGGGAGTAATGACCCTGGTAGTTGAAGTGCCCGGAATCACTAAATCAATCTAGTAATGTATACGTAATTGGGAGTTCTTGGTTACAAAGATGTTGGGTCCAGTTACTTCACACTGAGTGCAGCTGAAGTTTCTCGTGGGAGCAGCTGGGATCGTGGGGGCGGCGCGCGTGGAGGCGGACCGCGGGGCGCACGCGAGCCTCCGCGCGTGTTTACGGCCCGCGTCGCGCGCCTCGGTGGCCCCGCGGAACGCGTCCGCTTCCGCCCTTTCCCGCTTCCTCCTTTGCTCCGGCCCTCGCGCCGCCTGCGCGCTTTTACTTCCCGCTGCCGCGCGCGCAGCCTTTCTATTCGTCCGCGTCGCGACCGACACGACGGCGGGTGAGGGACAGGTACGTGAAGCGACAGGGAACGGAAATGCTTTTGGACGGGTGTGCTTAATCATTTGGAAAACGTTTTGGCTGAAATGGAATTCGTGGTAATAACAACATAAAAAAATAAATTGAAATGATTTGTGTAATCCATGTATTTGTAGTGTGGCAGAGAAGGTTGCCGTATATGAAAGAATATGAAATAAATTTTTGGTTTGAATACATGCTATATTCTACTGCTGAAAACATTGACTGTTATGAATGTTGTGAATTATGTTGTAAAATAATTTTTAGTGTCGAAGGGACCATTTTTCCTTGGAAAAATATGTCCCTGTTGATGGCCATCCCTTTTCTCTCGGGATTCAGGCACTTGACAGAAAATGAGTGGAGCAAACGATAATTAGCGCGTTAAACACTATGAAAGAACCTCTTCCTTCGCAGTTTCAAGACAATTATTTCATATTACTATTGTTTATATATCTGAATAATATTATACGATATTTTTGTAAATTGAATGTGCAAATTTCAAAAGGAGTTCGCGAAGTCAGGTTGTCGATGAAAAGAAGTTTTGCATTTTTCATTCGTGCAGCGCTTTAAACAGTGTTCTTTGGAAAATATATCCATAATAAAGTAGTTATGTGTCTTTCAGAATATTAAATTCTTGCTCGTCTGAAATCTCAAAGATTTCTAAGCAATTTGTTTTGGTGACTAGTTACCTATTATTGTATCTTATTGTTTAAGTATTTTAAAAATTTGTTTTGACCCAATATTATTTCATGATTTTTTAAATTTTTCTATTTTAACGTAAATTACGAAAAACAATTACCGCATCTATTTTCTAGTACTTAGCTTGTAAATTGCGGAGACTTTCTCTACTGTCCTGAACCATTTAGTTATTGTATTCATTGAGTTTACAAAAGTGAAATGTTAAATAGTTACCCATTCACCTCTCAACGTGTTAAAATTTGTAAATCAATGCCATTGTATCGTAAGACAATTAATGTAATTTTATATTACTTTTTCGTAATAGTTACGCAGCGAATAATACAAATAATAGACTTGGTTGGTTATAATCTTCGACTTTAGCCCGTGTTTACAATTTTTAACCACCTCATTTATTTGCTCTAACTTGGCTAAATGACATCAACAAACTATTAGCGAATCTGCGAAACGAACCTTGCGTCCCTTGCGTAAAAATGATTATTTGTGTCAATATAGAGTTAGGAATAGCGCCGCTGCCCCCCCCCCCTCTCCTCCAGCCCCTTGCGCCCCAAGATGCGCCTCATTTGCCCGAGATGTCCGCGCTGCGCCTGTCAGATGCATGTGCTCGTCGACGCGGCGGCGGTGACGGCGATGCGGCGCTGGGGGTCGGTCGGGCGAGAAGGCGTTCCCCGTAGCTACTAGGGATGCGACATCGAAGTCGATGTTTTAGCAGATTTTTTTAAACATCGATGAATTAACACCGATGTTTTGTGATCGATGTTTTTTTCTTTTCCTATGTTTTGTTCCGGAATGAAAAATTTCTATGACATCAATACTGACAAAATTAAAATGTGTAATAATAACTGATAGTATTACTGTTATTTATGTGTTGGAAGCAAAGAAACTTTGATTGCACTTGCTTCATCGACCAGACTCTCCCGCCTGAGATGACATCTATGTCCTTGTATTTCCTCTTTATTTATATTTATTTCGCACATTGAGAAGTGGTTTAAGAAATGCGCTGACGGTGTAGGGTATTCCCCTTCTTTTCGTACCCTTATTCGGTGAATTGATAAAAACGAACACTGCCAAATTAAATTTTAATGCTCACAAATTTAATGTTGTAAGTTACTAATCCAGGCTAAAAACCTCGATGTTGAAAAACATCGTTGCTTTCTAGTCGATGCATTTTTAACGTCGTTGTTTTGATTTTTAACATTGATGTTTGCTAACATCGATGTTTTGTTAGCAATGTCGCATAACTAGTTCCTACAGACTTCCTATTAGTTCCTTTGCTGACTTGCTACGATCTCACGCCGTTATGTTCTTTTTATTGGGCATATTGTTTCCCTGTCGTATTAAATACTGGCCTGGATATGTCTCATCGCTGCTGCGAAAGGCATAGGAGACACATTTCCTCCTTCCAAAACAGTCCATTCGATCTGACCTTCCCAAGTAATCTCCTTACTTCTCTCCTAGAGTCCCCTCTCGCTATCCTCGTAATTCTCTGTAATCTTCCAACGTATCCTCTGTCACAAGTTTCTTCATTTTTTAACCTAAGACCCCACAACAATACATTTTTTTATCGCGCTAAATCGGTTACCACCTGTCGGACATTCGTTGCCTCGGCCGTCGCCACCTCGCCGCGTCCCGTCACCCCGCCTCATCCACACGCCCCCGCCGCCCCGCGCCGCCACCGCGCCGCCGCGCCCCCCCGCCGCCCGCGCGCCGCGCCGCTGCCGCCGCGCCCCGCGCCGCCCGCGCCGCCGCCCCGCGCCTCTCACGCGCCGCCCCGCGCCCGCCCCCGCCGCCCGCGCCGCCCCGCGCCGCCCGCCGCGCCCGCCGCCGCCCCGCGCCGCCCCGCGCCGTCCCCGCGCCCACCGCGCCGCCCCGCGCCCCCGCGCCCCCGCGCCGCCCCGCGCCGCCCGCGCCGCCCCGCGCCGCCCCGCGCCGCCCCGCGCCGCCCCGCGCCGCCCCGCGCCGCCCCGCGCCGCCGTCGAAACCGTTCGCTCCCCCGTCGGAAGTTGCGCGCGGGCTGAAGGCCGACTTGGGCCCCCCGAGATCAGCAACTCGCTTCGGAAGGGAGTTGCGGAGGCGGGTGACGGGAGGCCGGAGGGGCCGGCCCCATCTCCTGTCACCTGCGACCCGCCTCTACGCGCCGCTGCCGCTACCTGGATGTTTAGGGGGAGGCACGTTCCTCCAGGATGGGCTTGACGCGCTAGTTGGGCGGGACCTTGTTTGCTTCCATACTGCTCGGAAAGTTTGTCTCCATGGATGTATTTTGCAATACTACAAGTGTTTCATTAATTTAAGTATTAACTAATATTATTGCACTCTATTTACATTCGAGAAATTGCTTTTTCGTTATTTTATTTCTATTTCATAATCTAAGTTATTGAGTAAAATGAATCGAAAGGTATCTCTTTCAAAATATCATCGCTGTACCTTTTATAAAAGTAATACTACGTCATCTTACAAGCAGTACAAAACATTAATAACATTTTATTGTGTAAATAATAAAATGCAGGAATCAAGAGTGCGAGTTCAGAAGGTCCTGCGGCTCTTAATATTCACTTGTCATTTTAACATACAGTTACTTACAATACTTCATACTTTATTGGGAATTGAGGACAAACATTCCTCCACTTCACCAATGGTTAGAAAATAGAGAAGTATCATTGACATTTCACAAATGATTTTATCTTGAATCTCAAGTAACTTTTCCCAACTCTTAATGTAATAGATAAAGCAAATAGTTCAGCTCGTTAAGACGTGTGTCTGAAATAACATCAGAAAGTTTCTTTTTGATAAAATAATTTTGAATTCCGAGCACTGGTTTCCTCTCCACCGCCTCTTTCCGAAGGCGATAATTAGTCTCCCGTCGTCTGCTCGATCGCCCCCTTCTGCTGAGCACGAATCGCCGATTTCTCTGAAGTCGCCGCGCCTCTGATCCCCAGGTTACGCCCGGGCGTCATTCAATTTCTTATTAATTATAGCGCCGTTTTCTTTTGGCAGCGTGTTAATTCCCCGCGAAGGCGACCTCATTTGATCCTAATTTGCAGATTTGTTTGCGACTGTCCGTACGGCACAAAACGGCAAGCTCTCGCAAAACAGCCATCCGATCCTTCACGCCTCCCGCCTCCCTTCGCTGCCCTCAGCCGCCCTCTTCCAGAGGCGGGTGCTCCAGCAGACAGCCTGTTGTCTCGCCACTCGGGCCGTCCTCGTCGCGCGCGCGTCCTCACGCCGCCCCGCTGCCGCCGTCCTCGACACAACGGCACCTTTTGGCGCCTCCGCTGTTTTCATCTCCCTCTCTTGCTTCCCCTCCCGCCGGCGAGCTCTCTGCCGCTTGAGGCGAGGCGCGGCAGATGCGCTCGTTTTGCTGTTAAGTTCTTATGGCGTCTTATTGTCGCCGGCGCATAAAATGCCTCTCTTGGAATTGTTTAGTTTAAGACGTGGAGATGGTACAGTCTCTAAGTTGAGTACCAAATGCGTGTTTTTACGGGTTTCGTTAATGTTGAACACTCTTTTTTTTCGGAATCTCCGTTTAAATTATTATATTAAATTCTGGTCACAGTTGAGTTGTGGCGTAATGTATTAGATAGGATTCCATCTTTTTTAATGAAAGAAATCTTGGAATTTCACTTCGAATGTTAAACGTTTCAATGTTTCGATAAATCGACTGCCATAACTTTTCTAATATTGACAATCCGTAATATAACGCAATCTATAGAAGTTGCTTCTTCACACCAAGTTGTTCCTCGTATGTTGCGGTCCTGAATGACCTGCGTGTACGAAACATCTCCTGAGAAAGAGACGTTACGAAGAGACCTTGGCGCCTTCTCCGTGCTAGGCAGCGGGTCATTCGGACTGGGGCGGCGCGCGGAACCGCAGCGCTGCCAGGCGGGTGGCGAAGGGGGCGGGG
>BOPP01000059.1:6276580-6288499 GCA_017312745.1 Gryllus bimaculatus
CGCGTCCGCCCCCGCGCGATTAAACGCTTTATTAGCGCTGTTTACCCGGCGCGTGAGCGCGGCCAGCGCGCACGAACGCCTGTCGGCTCGGTTTAGCCCGCGCCCGCCTCGCGCAGCGCTCGCCTCTCCCGCCGCCACAGATCCCGTCGGCGATCGGCTTCCTCCTCTCCGCACCGCACGTCTTCTTTGGAAGGAACCATTGCCGGCTGGCGTTCTTTCCGATTTCTCGTTATACCTAGAACTCCCCTAGCCCATTACTATTCCCATTTTATTTCTATATGTTTTCTCTTGAGAGTTGTTTAACCCTTGAATAACCACCATTACTGGGTGGGATTTTCTCCAATCCGCCTTTTCTTTTTTTTTATTTATCACGTCACTTTTCCAAGGAGTTAGTAGTGACGCACATTCAAAAATAATAGCTTTACTAATTTTCTATGCTAACGAGAGTCAAGCAGTATATTAATAATTAACGTTTAAATATAACCCATAAATCAGCAAATAAAAATACAATTTATATTATGCAATAATGAAACATTCCTTGTAAGAAAGTTCTCAAGTTGGCTGGCCACTAAATCTGTAGACCACATCCCTCAAGGAGAAAAATTCTGGGTTCGTGTCTGGAGTTATGAATACATTTTTTTATCTGAATCATCAGCTACCTGCAACTTCAAACTGAGAACGTTTTGTTGGGAAGGACTATCGAACCAAGAGAAAAACGGGCAATATAGTGTCGTTCTGGGAAGCCTAAAACTTTCAGAAACGGGATTTTCGTAATCTTCTGAGTCATTGCTTGATATTTATCTATAATTTGTTTTTAAAAATGCAACTTATGAAGGCTCTTCATTCGCCTAATCACCAATCACTCCTTAGCTAACAAATTATACAAATATTGCCCAGCGTGCCCACATGAGCACGGGCAAGTGTTTGATGATAATATGTAATCAAGAAAAATTATTCTATGTGTTCCTGAAAATTTTAACATAATCTCTAAATAAAATTTCAGTTTTCAGAAAAAAAATTTACCGTAAATTGGGTTAGTGTATGTGTTAACAATATTAAATGTGAATGTTAAATAATATGTAATAAAATGTATACAGTCTCTTCAAACGTTGGGTTATTTAATCAACCAGTAGAGCAAGTAATGCAATAAATGAAGCAAATAATTCATTTCTATTTGTCGTATTTGTAAGCTAAGAGTTACATTCACTTGCCAGCTTCTCTCTTTACTTCCCTTTTCTGGCATCGATTTATTTAATTTCAGCCGTATGGCATAATCGAAATTGTTTTTTGGACAAAAATGTTCACTAGTCTTCCTTCCGTTTTAAAGAGCACGATGGTTGTATTTCTCTTTTACTTGCTTGAAGCGTCTTTTCTCTTTAAGCTGTATCCCATTGATCGTGTTTTAATGATCAACTCGCAGCTATATGTAAGTGCGCGGTTGTTAATATTTATGGACTGAACGCCTCTTTACGACCCGTTGGATAGCTCTACACAGCTTCCTCGTTTACGAATCGCACATTCCATTACTGTAAAGACGCTGGTCCGAGAGGTTCGTGCCTAGAATCTTTATATCCTCCTTCATAAAAGTTGCACAAGACGTCATGTTTGATGCACATTCAGTTTGTTTCTTATTCATGGAAAAAGTAACGCGAGGAAGAAATTTCAGTTGATGAAAAGCGCTCTGTAGTTTTAATTCATCTTCAGATTTCAGTTGCATGTGCAAAAAAAGTCATTTACTTCTTCGTAGTGATGTTACGTGCATTTTAGTAAATTCATGAATGCATAAATAAGAATAAACAATTATAAAATTTTGTATGATCTGTCACCTTGTAATTATCTGCTTTCGATTTAGTGATAAGGTGAATTGTATCATTCCTGTTTTCAGTTGTTTCTCAAAATTACGAAAACATATGTACACGATCACATACAATTAAGAGACACTCTAGTAATGTTGTGGCCAATATAACTGTTTGTAATATTCTAAAATTCAGAGACTTCATCAGAAGTGCTATCTGCGCAATTTTAATAATCGTTCTTTGCTCCATTCCATAAAAACATTTAATTCCGGCCTTTTAGAGAAAAAAATTGAAAAAGTCTTTAAGGCTGCGTGGAAAGTACCCCCAAAAAATTTAAAAAAGTGTTGCAGATTGAAGAAGCTGTGTCGTCAGCGAGATCGATTTGGAAAAGATCAATTTTGGTGAAAATACTGCTTGCGGTTTATTTTAGGGCGGACGATTTCTCGGTATAAAGGACCCATAAAACGTGGATTATGACTACACAAAGTCTTTGATGAAGTAGTTTACTGCATACAATTAATAGTTATCCACTATTTCGGAATCAGGGACCTATTACACGAATTTTTCTGAAGAAATGTTGTCTTTTTTAGCTGAATCATTAACATAACTTCCTTTTCACTAAGTATGAAGTATGCGAGAGGGCAAAAATGCACATCACTGAATTATTTGTGCTTTTGTATGTCTGCCCTTCAAAATAAAATTATTCATTTCACTGCTGTACTCAAATGATATTACAATACAACAATAAATTAAAAATTTGCGACACCTATTCCACCACGTCAAAAGAAATGACATTTTGCACTGTTCGATCGTTATTTGTTAATTTGCATTTGCTTTAGCTCTATTATCGTTTTCTTCTGTTATTAGATAAGTTTGCAAATGCAAATCTGCTCTATTGATGTTGTTGGAAGTAAAGTAATAACAGTGAAGGAAAGATATTTTTGTGTACTTTCATGCTTGCTTTAAAACATACTTATCACATTAAAAAAGTGAGTTACGAAATAAAAATGTCGAATAGCCAACAGTATTTCGCTCTTCGTTGTATATTTTTAATCGCGTATTCCTGCCTTAGCGGAAGTGTTCGTCGTTTGGTGGTCTCTACGTCAAACGTGGTGGAGCCGCAAAGGCCGGAGTTTAACCCTGCCTCGTGGAGCGGGGGCGCAGCGCCGGCGGCGTAGGCTCGATTAGCTCGCCCGGTGCGTGCGCGCCACGCGGCGCCGCCGTCATTTGTCTGGCGTGCGCCCCCGCGTTGAATTCGTAATAGACACTGCCCAGACGTAACGAGGCTTGCGGCGGCGGCGGCGGCACAGGCGCAGAGGCTGTTCCAAAATCACCGCCATCGGCCCTGTGTTGTTTCCGCGCGCCGCCGACCGCAGCGGTGCCGTCGCCGCCCCGCCCCCGCCCCCGCGCCGGCCGCCCGCCATCGCGTCGTTGGTTCGTCCGGCCGCGCCGGCCGTGCGGTTTTGCTCGTTTTTTAGCTTACCTTGTTCCGGAGTTGCGGTTCCAGCCACCGGGAATTTGTAATCGCTTATAAATACTTAATAAAAATTGTAGGCGCCTGCATTATTGGAATATTTTAATTTAACAATCGAATACTGGGTCAAGATGTTAATTAAAAGATAAGATAGGGGCGGCGGCCGGGCGGAGAGGCGGCGGTCGTGTGCGTCGAAGCGTGAGTGTATCGGGCGCGTAGAGAAGCGCGGAGGCCGGCGGTCGGCGGTCGATCTAGGTCCCCCGGAGCGCCACTGCTGCGGTCGCGCGGCGGGTCCTCGCTGGGCAGTGGTCAACCGCTGCGGCCTCGCCCGACACCCGTCACCGCCGATCCTACTCGGCCTTTCCGCGCGCGGCGCGCCCGCTGCTCCGTCAGCCGGCCCGCCCGCCCCGGCCCCGCCGCCCCGCGACCCGGACCCGACCCGCCCCGTCCGTCCCGCTCCGTCCGCGACCTCGTCCCGCTCCGTCCCCGTCGCGTCCACCCCGCGCCACGCCCCTCCGCCCGCGCCCCGCCCCGTCCGGCGTTCCCGTCCGTCCCGTCCCTCATCCGCCCGTCCTGCCGCTCGTCCCTCTATCATCCCATCCCATCGTGCCGCCCGTCCCGCCCCGTCCCGTCCGCTTCATCCGCACCTCCGTCCAGACCTCCGCCCCTCGACCGTCCCGCTTCGTCCCGTCCCGCCCCGTCCCACTTTGGGTTCCGGGCCCGTCCCGGTCACGGGCCCGTCCCCCTTCGTCGCTTCGTCCCGTTCTCGGTCCCGCCCCGTCCACGCCCGCCGCCGCTCCGCACTTCAACGCTCCTACGACCGCTTTGTCTCACCCCTCCTCTTCCCCCCACCCACAGTGTTTTCCTCCCTTTCCACCCGCGATTACTCGACCCCGCGCATTAGGCCGATTGCTCGCCGCGAAGCCCACCGCCCACTCTCTCCCATCTCGCTGCCACCCACTCCCACATCCCATCGCCTTCCCAGCGCCTTACTTTTTTCATCGCGATTCCCGCAACCCCTTAGCCTTCCCGTTTCTCTGACAATATTTTTTTAATCTTATTTTGACTTCTCTAATGGTAATGGAGCATATTATAATACTCTATTTCGTGGTGGTTGGGAAATTTTTGATAGTTTTTAACGGGGGGCGCCTGGATGTCCAAAGATTAAAGGACGTGCTAAGAGATAATGAGGGCCCATTCCTTGTTATACAGGATTTTACTACTCACGATAATTGTACAGAACCTGTATTTTTCTCATTTTGACTTCCACTGGGGTTGAAAATTATCAAGAATGGCAGCTTTGGAGTTTAGCTTTAATAGAAAATGTATTCAATTAAAATTCCTATTCCTTACTTTCTGACTTGTTTTGATTACTCGAAGAATCCAGTGCTCGATTTTAAACAATGGAATAATTGTATCTGTAATGCTTTCTTTGTGAAGTGCGTCATTTTTTTCTTATAACATATGTATGATCTGTGACATAATGGAATAATTGCCGATCAGAGACTGATTGGCAGACGGTTTTGAGTAATTAACGAATATGTCTCGTGAAAATGCATCTGATCTACTTGTGTAATATAAAGTTTTAGTATAATGTTTTAGTGAAAAATAAAACACCTTTTAAATAACGTATTGGGTCCATGGGTGCTACTGAAAAATGGATACCCGAGGTGAATCGCGGCGCAAGCTGCTTGTCATTAGGAACAAGACGCCAATTTCCCACTTTACGCAACCGACATTCATTGTCTTGTATTTTCCCTGAACAATTCCTATTGTAGGCGTTACTATCGCGATGTGTGGTGTGTTTCCGCGGTTTTGTAATATTTTCCAGGAGCTCTCGTCGACTCCTTTTGGGACGACCATTCGTTTAGAGCACCTGGGCAACAGCTGTGCGCACGAGGAGCACCCTGCCATACGTAAGCACATGGCTCTCGTTGCCATCCTCCCACTTGCGCGGTGCATGTTGCCCTTTTACGCCCCCTCTTTACCCCGCCCCTGCCCCTTCGCCAGCTTCCACCGCCCCTGCCCCTCGCCCTTAACCACGCCCCTGGGCCTGCCCCTGATGCGCCCCTGCGACAGCTCCTGCCCAGTCCCCGTCCGCAGTCCCTCGTCCCCGTCCCGTCCCGCCCGTCCCACGTCCGCCCCCGCCCTCCCCGCCCCCGCCCGTCCACGCGCCCCGTCCCCGCCCCGCCCCCTCCCCGCCCCCGGGCCCCGTCCCGCCCCCGTCCCCGCCCAGTCCCCTTCCTTACGATCGTCACAACCGCCTCTACGTCCGCCATTCCTTGACCCTGCCGTGCGCGCCCGCCCGCCGCCGCCACGCGCCACCGCTCCTCGATCCCTCACCCCTTGCCCCGTCCAAGCTAGCTCCTGTGCTTCTGCCCCCCCCCCATGGGCCTTCATGCTTCGGCGTTCCTAATACTCTCTAAATACGCTTGTTCCCGCCCATCACCGACCTCAACAGCCCCGCGCACCCACTTTAGCCCGCGCCACCCATGGCCTCTTGCCGGTTGGCGAATTTTAAATTCTCGCGGCACGCTATTGGTTATCGTCGGCCCACGGGCCTGGGCGCCAGTTTTTCGGATGGCGGGCCGGCTTAACGAGGCACTGCACTAAAAAACAGTTAGCAGGCGACACGTTCAGGAAGAGCGCTGTTGACGGCTTCATAAGAATGACAACGCGTATTTTGGTGGACTGGTTGAATACGCCGCAAAATCCGTTGGTGGTGGCAATCAACGTTTCGCTGACAAAGATCCGGCAGATTTGAGTAACTGCCTCTCGCCCTCGGTCAGGAATCGGGTTCTCAGGCTTACAAAGGCAGATATTTAGGATACGATTGTTAGTTTACGACTGCCTTTTCGAGTTATTGTAACTCATTGTTATCTTATGAAAGATCAGTTTTAGATGGCCTATCATACAACCTGAATGTTCAACTATTATAAAGAGATAAAGAAAGGCCGCTGTGTCTTTAAGAATCCTAGCAACGATATTTGGCGCATTGTGCGCAATTCATCTTCCAAGAATTCAGTGATATATGGCAAAGCAAAACGAATTATTTGAAGGGTTGTTTCTTTTGGATAAAATATACAATACCTGGGTACGATTTTGTGAAACGGTTCAACGCGATTCGTCTATTTCACATTAGCTAACTATTGCCTCTTTCTAATGTTTTTAGGTTTTATGCTTCACTTATGCTCATAGTTACGCTTTAAAATACAAAGCTTCACATTATAAGATCGTTAAGTTGACGTTTTTCACTTTTACTCAACACCGGGTTGTTATCTTTAATGTTTGGCGATTGGTACCATTCCACGCGTGGAGGTACTTTTCGTGTGTATGGTTTCCATGCCGTTCGTCTTCTTTCGCCGTTTGGTGACGCTTGGGCGCCAACACCTAGGCACTCGAGCAGGAAGGCTGCCCTCCACCGACGCTTTCGCGCGTTAACTGCACGGCCGCGACGTCTCGGCCCTTCGATGGGCTCTCTGGCGCGCGTTATAGGCTGGTCGACACCGAGCGCGCCGCAGCCTGGGCCCGGGGCCCCGCCCGCGCGCCGCCCCGTGTCGCTCCGCTCCGCTCCACCGCCGCTCGCGCCGCCCCGCGCCGCCCGCCCCGCCCGCTCGAGCGCGCGCCGCTCCGCTCCGCGGCCGTCGTCGCTCCGCTCCTCTCCGCTCCGCCCCGCTCGCACGCCCCGCTCCGCCCGCCACGGCCCGCCCCGCCCCGTACCGGCCCCGCCGCGTCCGCCTACGCGCCGCACGCCCCGCCGCGGCGCCAGTCTGCGACTCGCTTTAATGTATGTGCTTTAGCGCCGGGCCTCCGGTCGGCATTACACGCGGCGCTAATGGTGGCTTTATAGTGATGTACCCGGCCGTAAGGACGGCGAGTCCTCTCCCGCCACTCCGGCGTCGTTCCTTCCGCCCTTGCCTCCCCGTTTGCCACTTTCCCTGTCGCCGCTCTCTCCCCGCCCCGCCACACCTGTCCCTGTCCACCTGCCCTCCCACTCTGTCTTCTCTCCTCCTGCCCACCCTCCCGTTCCTCCTCCGTCCCCGCTCGCCCAACTCCCTCTTCCTCTCGGCTCTCTCGTCCGTCGCTTCCTGGTTGGGACAGCCGCGCCCCTTCACCTTCACGCCATACAACTTTAAACGACTTAAAGATGTACGGGTGCGCGCCTCGCCGTTACCCTCTGTAATGGATGTTTGACCCGGGTTTGACCCATGCACCTCATTAATACTGAGCGTCCGGTGGTGCGTCGTCGCGGCAAGGAGTCACTGGGACACGGAAGTTCAAGCGCCAGATTTAACGCAAAGGTTTATGTAAGGTAAAGGCGGATGTTCTTAGTATAGAATTGTCGGTTCAATTTTGTTAATTGGTTGGTATACATATTCTGAATGTTTCCTCACTGTTATCTTAAACTTCACGAAGATGTTTCATGTTATTTCATTAAGCGTGCTTTTTAAATTACGTTCTCACATCAACAGGAAAATATGCACCTTAATATTCAACGCACTTTCATCGCTGTACCCATTTTTAGATAATCTTAGGATATTAATTGTCAATGTTTCCTGTCCTTAGAAAAGCACTAAAATATTTAAAAAAAAATATTTATTGCTGTATTACTTCTTTTACAATTGTGATTGAATCTCTCTCACTTGAATGTAACATCTTTTATTATTATGTATTATCTTTTTTTTAGATTTTTAAAAAGGCCACAACTGTGGTCGAAAAAATGGACAAAAACTATTTTAGTGTGTTTTATGAATGTCAGAAAACCAATACCATTAAATAAACAAGATAGACGAAAAAATATTCCTTTGTGTATTAATATAGAATATACGTCCATCGGAATGTGATATCTATTCCTGTTAGTCGAAAGTTGGGGAAAGCGACGAAAGATATGCGAGACGTGATGTGAGGGACGTCGTTGATATCCGAGTCCGGGCTGCAAAATCGCGGAAACGTGTATCTTTAGCCGTACCAGCGGATGCCGGAATTGTCCCCATTATTTTCTCCCCTGGCTGCAGTCGTCCTCGTTAAGGCGGCGCGGCTAACAAGCAAGCGATCCGTTCGCGGGTCTGCAGGTGGCGGAGGGCGCTCGAATTACAATTAACGGGGGTTGCGCCCGGCCCACGATTCGCCGGCCGCGCGCCGCATAGGAACTCTGCTGCTGCCGCCGCCGCCGCTGGCGCCCGCCGGGCCCTGCGCTCTCCTGCTGCGCGAGGATTCCGGCCCCTACCGCTCAGGGGCAGTTGGTTAGGCGCTGTCTTCTCGTGCACTACCTATTGACCGTCAATCAAACGGTTTTTAAATATACTTTTTAACTGATGCTTTATTGCTTGTTATTGCCTGCAATACGAAACTCGATGTGCATTGCACAACTTAATTGGATCTATAAGATCGTGTTTAGGAGAGAAATATGGATGCGGTTCTCTTATGTGTGTGTGTGTGTGTGGGGGGGGTATGAAAAAACAAATTCAGGCGTGTTGACATCTACTTCACTAATAAATAAGTAAATGTGAATCATTAAAATTAGGTAAAAAATTAAAAACAATTGTATGAACTGGTCATCGACCTGCGGCTTTTTATCGCAGCTCTATTATATCGCCCTTGATGTATAAATAACTGTTTATGCGAGTTCACCTAGAAAGTGACGCATACTTACACTGTATTCGGACATGAACGTTCAAATTTTCACAGCAACAGCCTGGAAATGTACTGAAAGTACTTTCCGTACTTGTGCTGATCGTTCAACGATTAGTAAACGAAATACAATCCCGAAACTGAAAACGTGCTGTGTTCCCGTGACCGTCAATTCAATTTGTATATCACACGAACCAATTACCATACAATTGAGGCCTGGAATAAAATATTGTACAGCACACAGCAAAATGACTTTCCAAGATACGACAGAATCCTAGTTTGTTTTTTTAAATTTCGTTCTCCTAAAATTTTGCACTTTGATTTTCGTTTTAGAGCGACAAGTTTTCTTTTTAGCCGCAAAAAAGCGACAGTTTCTGAGAACTTTTAAAAGTAGTTTCGGTGATTGCTGTGTTGTAGCTTTGCGGACCTGCGACACGACACCCGACAGTGGTTTCTCGGTGTGTTACTTCGGTCCGTCAGTCCTTTGTCTTTCCGTCTCAAAATCTTCCCAATGACGTTATCTATTCTCACGTCTGGGATGTGAAAAATACGAAATTACCTTCCAATAACGTTAGTATTCATTCTTTCAAGAAAATATACTTATTTCTTATTATTCTTAAGCTTACCGTGTTCTCTGAAATGTAATTCGTTACTTTTATGTTACTATTGAGTGCATCAACAGCCGAGGTCGGATACAAGAAGATTTACACGACTACTATAAGGATGAACTGTGCTTTTGTTTTCCTCTTTTCCCAGCTTCCTTAGTTATCCTTATTTTTTCTTGCTAATAAATATGTTTTTTTCACTCTTTCCCTTTCTTTCTCTGTCTCTCTCTCTCTTTTCCCTTTCTTTCACTTCTTAATTTATTTATTGATCTTTCTCTTTTATCGTCTTTCTTTATTATTCTTTTCACTTGGAAAGTGCAACAAATGGATACAACCATCATTTTTTAATAGCTTAAATCCTTATTTATCAATCATTTCAATTAATTGAAGGTTTCCAGTTCATCGGTATTATTGTGCGTGCTTTAAAAAAGGTGTATCTCATCAAATCTCTCCGTTAACCTGCCTTCTTATCCAGGCCAATTTACAGTGCGATCACTCTTTATCAATAAACCCACAGCCATTAGAATTACACAACAGTCTTTTAATGTTGAACATACAGAACTCAATTCTCAGGTAAATACGTCACGTAAATTCCAGGCTCCACTTTTCTCTCAGTGGTGTTCCGACGCGCGACGGTGGCTCGCACATTTGGATGCGCTCTTCGTGGTACCGCCAATAGGGAAGGGCTGCGAATGCCCGGAAGAGGAGGAGGAGGAGGAGGCGGGATTGCGTGATACGTGCGCGCGCGTGCCGCGTGAGCGCAGCGCTGCGATCGGCGCCGTGAATATTCGCGTGCGTCGGAACGGGCTCGTTGCGCAATTTCGTTCAGGTGCATGCCCGCCTGACATCTGGTCCGAATGTATGCTCTCCCGGCTTAGTGTCTAATATCCATTTAAATTGATGTTTGGGTACATTTTGCTCACGTGTACTGTTCTCTGCTCGAGGTAACGTCCACGTGCACGCAGATGGCTTGTACCTGCAAGTTATTAACTATTAAAATTGATTAATGACAATCAATTTTGGGCTTTATACTACATGGTCGTTTGATAGCATGGCGGTAGGAATTGATTTTCATTTTAAAGCAGGGGCTTGCTGTGTTGTTACAGGGCGTAATTAAAGTATTTAATTTTAAAATCGGCACGTTAGATTAATTTTTTTTGTTGCAATACTCAGTACGTGTATTCGGGCACGCTGTGGGAGCTGTAATCTAGATTTAGATGTTAACACTTTGCCGAGAATATTATTTCTCCCTTAAATGCTATGGCTTACGCATTTAATAAATGCACGCTCCATATTCATGGACATTCCTCATTACAGAGTCGGCATTTATCTGCTCTGAAATCTCGCCAGAGCCTTGCATCTCTGCGGTGGAACAGTAATTATTATTGGAAACGAGCATTGGTGGATCGTTCTACAAGCTCCAACGCATAAAGGGAAAAAGTGGGGATGAAAAAATAATTGTTGCGGTAAAATTAATATTTGATATCTTATACGGGATAAAGGTTCTGTATTCAATACAACTGGTTAATAAAATATATCCAGGTTCGATATTTTTATTCGTTTTTTCGTAACTCTTGATGTAATAAAAGATCCCTGGTGTCGGAAATGTTCTGTATTCTGTATATAATAATATTGTTGAAACCTACTGTAAGAAGTGGCAACATTACAGCTCGTATTCTTTTTCTGCGAGATGTATCAAGTAATATTTTTGATATGTGGACTTTAAATGTTCGCAGAAACCTTATTGAGTAATGTTACTATTTTTATAATCATTGCAACACGTAAGCGACAAGTTCTGATCTCGTACGAAAAGGTTGTAAAAATATAATTTGAATTCCAATATGTATCGTGTGTTTCCTCGTACATTGTGAGCGCCAGCTCATTTTCCTTCCGCGAGTTTCATGTTGCCCGGCCGGAGAACTTCGCCTCTTACGGGGGCTCCCTTTTATCGCGTTTCACTTGCGAGATGTGTGCGCGCGAGGGCGCGCGGGGGTGAGCGGGGTGGGAGCCGAGGGAAACGAGCGCGGAGGGGCGGGGGAGGGGAAAGAAGAAGCAGCCGGGATGAGATGCGATGGGATGGGGTGGGGTGAGTGGATGGGAATGGGGTGGGGGTCAGTGAGAGGTAAGAAGCGAACGAGCGGGAGGAAAGGGTAAAAGGAAAAGGTAATGAGGGGAGAGAAGGAAGAAGCAAGATGGAAATGACGGAAGGAGAGGGAAGAGACAAGTGGGGAGAGGGGGATGATGGGAAGAGGATGTGAGAACGAGAGGAGAAGGAACAAGCGCATGAAATGTAATATTGTTAGCCAGACTTGAATACAAATAATCTGAAATAGAATATTGAAATATTCTGGAAAAATAATGCATTTCAAAAGTAGTGATTATAGAGTGTATAGTGTAACAACCTTTGGTTGTA
>BOPP01000059.1:6306425-6317870 GCA_017312745.1 Gryllus bimaculatus
TGCCCCGACCCTGCCCCGACCCTGCCCCGACCCTGCCCCGACGTTAATTTTTCTTCCCGTCCTACTTCTACCTTCATTGTATTCTTGGCATATTCGCCACACTAATCCCTTGCTAGTTGAAGCACCGACTCTGTTCTGGTCCAGATTACACATTAACATCGATAGGGGCAATGAAAAATACTGCAAAAGACCAAGTGCAGTAACATTGAATTCACTGCTGAATGAACGGTGAATGAGAGCAACGTCATTGCAGACCCAACGGCAGTGATGTGGCAGCTAGCCGTGGGCTTTGGACAAACACTGCTGATTCGCTAGCACTCGTTCTCTCCACAAACACTCGGTCCTCGTTCCCCTTCCAGCGGTGTCTGCGGTCCATTTCAATTCCCCCACTGCCTGCCTCGTGTGTTTCGACACACGATTAAATATAAAAAGTAACCGAGAGGCCGAGAACAATAACGAATATAGAGAAGCGCATACAGTACCATTAACTGATTAGTTCTACCGCACAAATCCGTCATGTTGTGTGATCCGAATCGCTCAAAAGCGCTTTTCGACCGCAGCTCCCTAGTTCTGCGCCGTTCTCTCGCCCTGTGTAAAATAAATTACAGCCTTGCATTTTTCATGATTACCAATATGGCGGCAGTTAATGATGGAGCATTTTTGTCGCGGTATTTTTACGTCTGGTTTCCGCTGACAAGTTCCGGTCGTGACAGATTTGCTGCGCTTGTGTACTCGATAAATGTGACAGGGTACAATGAGCAGCGTGCCGATTAATAATTGGAATGCGCAGCGACGTGTTACATGCATAAATGACGGTAATTTAACATTTTGAACAATCTATTTTTCTTACTTTCAATTAAAATTGAAGGTTGTGGCATGTGCTACTCTTATGAAAGAAATTTTAAAATTTCATAATCCTATACTAGTTACGAAATGACGAATTGGCACGTTGTAATGATTCAGAAATTTTTAGAGGCAGTGATATGAGTATAATGCCGATTGTAGCTTAAGTTTTAGCCACATTTGGAACGAATTCGGAAGCGCTAACGTAGTACTTTCTCGTATTTAAAATTATGCCAGCTCATAGCTTAGCTGTCTCAGAAATGTGGATACGAACATCACTGCAAGTTGTTTTCGTGCCAGCACAGCTTCTGGGTAGCAGGGTCTTGCGTCTGGGTAGCAGGGTCTTGCGTCTGGGTAGCAGGGTCTTGCGTCTGTCTGGGTAGCAGGGCGACTGGTACACCCCTTCCGCGCAGGACGTCTTGGTTCGGAATGCGGCTGCGGCGACGACGGGAAGGAGGCGGGGCGCTCGTCGGGCCCGCCGCTGCAGCTGTCGCGGGGGTTTATTAGCCTCGCGACGGAAGGGACATTCTCGGAGGGAGGAGGCAACGCTGTTTCTCGCTTTCCGATAACGCGCGTTCTCTACATGCGCCGAATTGCGTGGAATTCTCGATGGAATAATTAGATGGAAACCGTGGATTCCTGAAGGCAGGGGTGTTCACCAGCGGCAGTAAACTTAATTGTGCTGTCATAGTTTTCTTACGTTTATTAAGATTCATTGGTAAATAATGTTTTATGTGTATTGTTGGATTGTTTTAAAAATAAAATAAAGTGTTTTGAAATCAGTTGAGTTTTAAGATATGATAATTGCAATATTTATATACATATTTAATGGCACCTACATGTCACGACAAATTATAAACACAGTAAGTCATTTTAGGGGTAAAACATTAAATAATGCGTTTGTTTATATTGCCAAAAAGAATTCCTTTGCCACTTCAATTTCTGGTTCATAAATACTCTTAGAAGCGTTTTGAGTAATTTTCTATTTTTGTTTAACCCAGTATCTCACCAACTTTGCACAGAGCTCTATGTCAGTGTCGAAAGACAAGGCCATGTGCGATCGCGCTTCATAGGTTGTTTTTATTCGCACCCTAATTCCATCCTTTCACAAATTTGTTTTATTCGTTAAAAGTAGATTTTTTACTTCGATTAATGGACAAAATTTGCATACACGCTTCTGGCTATAGCTTTGCTTATAGCTATATTGAGACAATTGAGTGATTGTAACAAAATTCAGGATAAGATATTTAATAGGTTGGAACAAAGGTGAAATGAGAGACGAGGAAAGGGGAGAGACCCTGAGAAATGTCTGGTAACTCGCTTGGTCCACCACAAATTTCTCCTAGGTCGACCGATATTCGAACCCCAATACTCGTAGAAGAGAAACTAGCTTTCTGCACACGGGATCTGCCTTTATATTTTTGAACAAACGTGCGTGTTTCTCGGGGGAATGCGATTCGTCTTGTTCTCGCTTGCAATAGAAAAATGCCGTTCGACGCTTTTGCCGTGTGCCGTGTTGCATCTATTTTCGCCAAACAACGAAGTCCGGAGGAGTGTGCACCCAGGATGGCTGGGCTCCGCGCCGGCCCGGCATCGCCGCGCCGCCCGCGGCCGTCCAAGTAATTACATCGCGGGTGGCTGTGTGTGCCGTCCGGCGCGCCTCGCGCGCTGGGCGAGCGGCAGAGCTACCGAGCGGCCGGCCGTCCGGCGAGCGGGCGGGCGCGTCGCTAATGGAATTAAAAATAAAACGCGGGGAATATTGCATCAAATAAATTGTGAATTATCTCCGCCCCCGCCCACGCCCGCCTGTTGTTTGTGGACCGCGCCGCATCGCTCCGCCGTCCCTGCGGTTGCAGGCTTTCGTTGCGGTCGGCGACACGGGAAAGCGAATGGTTGTGAGGACGACTTTCGATTTTGTGAGGGATTTTAGTGTGGCGGATATGACAGACGGAAGGCATCTGCTGAGATGATTTCGTTTAATCTATGAGCGGAAGGTGGGGGAAGATTTGACGTTTACAGTACTGTTAATGCAGTGAATCCAATAGTGAGGTATTCTGCTTACCTGGTGGAGAGCATAGCTCGCTTCGACTACGACGCATTTCGGGTGTACTTTGCACTGTTACAGTAATGTATGTGGCGTTTCAAAGTTTCATCACTTTCAGGCTGTGTTTCCAGTGATACTAAAAAAGGTGTTTATATACACATCCTCTAATAAAAGTGGTTACTTTCAGGGCGTGCACATCCTGTTGAAAGTCCGTTCGTAGCTCTAGTACTAAAAGTGGGACAATGCTCGAATGTTCAGATAAATCTGTGAATACAACGAAACAAGGAATACTTTCATCTGATCAGCTACAACTTATCTTAATGTGACGTGGTACTCAGTTGAGTGTACTGAATACTTGCTCGTGAGATACTTGACATATCGGCTCTCGCAAAATAAAATGCCACTTACACAACTCGTATCATAAATAACTATTCTTACATATCTTACATACTTTTATTTTATTATTATATATTTTTTCAAGTCCGGTTCTAGCTCGCTTCGCGATTTAAACTGTTCTTCTCTTTCTTCTCTTTCTTGCTTTACCCTGTCTTGTCTTCCAAGCTTTTTTTCCTTAATCCCTCTTCTTTTGCTCAACATTTGAACTTCCATAAATTTCAATGAGAGCTATGAATGCATTTGTGTATGTGTGTATGTATGTATTTTTACATCTTATAACAGAATTTGCCTATAAAGAATCAATTTGCAGGTGAATTTTAATTATATTTTATTTCTTTGTAGAGAAAACTAATTATTTATTTCCTTTGTTTCAGGTGAGTGAGAACAATTGTCACCGCCTCGCATTTGCTAAGGGTAAGCCTTCAATATTCTCGTAAATATTATAACGTCTAGTAATTAACGTCCGTTCTCTGCAAATGTTCTCTATACGCCCTCTGAAGCATTCCGTCTAATTTATACACGTGACAGCTATTGCTGCGGCCTGGCGTTGTACGCGTGTGCTCCATCTCCGGCGCCGCGTTCGTGAGGGGTCGCTGATGACACGCCGCGCCCCGGCCGCCGCCGGTCCACCGCGTCGTGTCTGTGGACTCAGCAGTCGATGGCGCAGGAACGCGGGATAAAACTGCGCCGAGGAAAACAATTTATCTCCCGGTTTTTTCCTCGCCCTCCGCCTGCCGTTCGGCTGACCGCCGCCAAACCCCCCTTGATTTAGGGCGGCGCGTGCTGGCCTCCCCCCTCCCCCTCGCTCCCTCCCGATCGCCGGCCGATCGCCGAAATCTTCATTGCCATGTCTCTTGCGGTCCGATTATGGCCGCGGCCGAGATTGCGCCTCTGTTTGCGGGCGATCGCTCCATCTACACTAATCGGAAAGAATTGGTTAGTTCGCGACGGATCGCTGCTCGGAAATGGATCACTTCCGGGCTGGCCTGATCTGGGGGTTTCTGTTTGGGGGTCCGCGAGGATCAGCATTGCGCTTTATGTCGATGGCGAGTTTTGATATATGAACTACCGTTGCTTTAATATTTATAACTTGTAGTTAGTTTGTGACTAACTTCCGGCATTGTCTACGTGCGATTTGAAATTGAAATAAGATCAGTGATATCTGATCCTATTTCCAATACCAAACATCGTACCCAATTTATAAATCTATTTGTACATGCATTTCTTATTTATATATTAAAAAAGTCGTTCGCGAAGTTTTCAATATCTTAACATGCGATAAGTGAAACATTGAAGTTCGTGATTTTGGATGTTTTAACAATAATGCATTTATTATATTTTCATATGGAACGGAATAGCAACCTCAAATGTGTCCGAACTCACATTACTAATTTAATTTGAATCGATAAAAGTGTAGTGATGTCAAAATTAGATTAGATTTTGGAACACCTTTAATATGCTTCAAGTTTCAGTAATAAGAACCGGAGCCATAATATAAGTAGAAATAAAAAAAAATTGACGAAATAATAATAATAATATATTTCACATTTATTGTTATGCTACTTATTAATACTGAAACGTAGTAATATAATGAACTGTAACGAAGTATTCAGTAATTATTTATCGCAGAGTATAATTACGTCTGATTTCTTGGCAGGACAATAATTACTTCCATTTTTATAATCCAGTAAATATGGACGTTCAAGTACAGTTGCACTTCAACTCACTATTATTACCATATTTGAATGAAAGCCCGAAACAGAAAAAATTTAAAAATCAAGCATCGCAAAAATGAAGCACGGGAAGTACTAAATTTTAAGTTTAACTGAACATCGGAACGTCTACTAAAGCGTTCTCCAGTACACTGATCTCAGCCTGATGCTTGCTGTCCAAGACGTCTCATCTCGGGGCCCGGCCCGGGAAGGATCCTCTCGAATCGCTCCCCGCTCTGCTCCCACCACCGCTCCGCCACCGCCCCCGGTAATATTTTTCGAAATTTGCAACATAAGGCGAGGGGTCGCGGCTCGTTTCTGCTAATTTCCCCCATTGAGCTTCCTTTTTGCTTTCGTCCATCTTGCGAAACTAATTCTCATGATTGGAGTTTACTTATTGCCCCACCAATCAATTTCTTTGAATGTTTTTACTGATACCAAATTAGAGTATAGATGTGCCTGAACATTAATTATTATTTTGAAATTTGCGAACGCCTGAAGGACGGTTCCGATTTGCTACTTTGCCCCAATTGACGGCGTCCTTTTTGTTCTTTTCGGTCTATGCGCAAACTATTCGTCGCATGGGAGATTTACTTGCCTCCAGTCAATGGTTCTGTAATGTGTTTGTGTACTTGTATAACAAATTAGAGCCTAGCCAGCACCTGCTGAAATTCATAATTTTTCGAAATTTGACCACGTAAGGCGTGACGGGCCCGTCGTTTTGTACTCATTGCCCCAATTGAGGCTTCCTTTTTGTTTTCGCTCTATCTCGGAAAGTATTCGTTCTAATCTTGAGTTTTACTTGGCCCCATACCATCATCGCATTTTCATGCATACAACAAATCGCCAATCAATTATTTTAAAGGTGTCTCTACTTGGTATACCAACATCTATCGACTAGTTAGCCAGCTTATCTGCACAACTATAATATTTATCGAATTTCGCACGTAAAGAGGCCGGGGTCGCCTTTGCTACTTGCACCATATTGACGGTTCCTTTATGTTTTTTCGTCTATCTCGCAACCATTACGTCCTCTGATTGGATGTTACTTCGAACATGCACCAATCAATTTTCTTTTAAATGTAGTTGTTACTTGCCTCATACCAAATTAGAAGTTCAGCCAATGCCCAATCGAATATTAATATTGCCGCAAATTTGCATCGTAGTAAGCCGCGGGCGTCGCTTTGCCTACTTTGCACCCAATTGACCGGCTCCCTTTTGTTTTTCGTTCTACTCTCGGAAACTATTCGCCTTCTGATTGGACAGTTTAACTTCCTGCACCAATCAATTTGCATTATTAATTGTGTACATTTACTTAGTATACCAAATTAGGAGCCCTTATGCCTGTGCTGCCAACATTAACTATTTATTCCGAAATTTGCAGCCCACGCTAAGCAGGTAGCCACGTCCGGCCTTTTGTACTTTGCACCAATGAGCATGGTTCTTTGTTTCCGTCTTAGCGCGCTACGAAACCTATTCCCGTCTGCATTGGAGGATTACCTTGTGCACCACATCATTCTACACAATTTAAATGATGTTTTACTTGAACTTATACCCAAATAATAGTTCAGCAGCTGCTGCAAATTAATATTTATTCGAAATTTAGGCACCGTAAGGCCGTGCGGGGCGTTTTGCTATTTTGCCCAATTGAGCGCCTTATCCTATTTGTTTTTCGTCTATCTCTGGAAAGATAGTGTCGCTCTATCTAGTAGCCAGTTACTTGCCCCCACCAATCAATTTCTTTTAATGTGTTTACTTGCTCACTATACCAAATTAGAGTAGCCAATGCTAAATATAACTATTTTTCGAAATTTGCGCGGCAACGTAAGGGAGGGCGTCGTTTTGTCACTTTGCCACAATTGACAGCGTTCCCTTGTTTTTCGATCTATCTCGCGCAAACTATGGTCGCCCTCTGCAATTGGAGCGTTTACTTCTGCCACCAATCAATTTCTTTAATGCTGCTTTTACTTGCTATACCAAATAAATAAGATAAAGTCAGCCTGTGCGCCAAATTAATTATTTTCCCCAAATTTGCGCACCGTAAGGGGGCGGAAGGCTCGTTTTGTTACTTTGCCTCAATTGACCGCCGTTCCTTTTGTTTCGCCTATTCTCGGAAACTATTCGCTCTGATTGGGAGTGTTACTTTACCTGCCTCACCAATCAATTTCCTCAATTAAGGTGTATTACTCTCTAAATACCAAATTAGAGGTTTAGCAGCAGCTGCTGAAATTAATATAAACTTTTTCGAAAATTTTGCGCACGTAAGCGCAAGCCGGGTCGATTATTGTACTTTGGTCCCGCCCATTGCGAGCTTCCTTTTTGCTTTCTCGCCTATCTCGGCGAAACTATTCGTCTGATTAGAGTTATACTTGCACCATCAATTTCTTTTAAGGTGTTTTACTTGTGGATATATCCAATATGTAGAATTAGCAGGACTGAAATTAATATTTTTTCGCAAATTGCGCACCCGCCCATAAAGCAGGCGGCCGGTCATTCTTTATGCTACTCATTGCCCAATTTACGAGGTCCTTTTGTTTTTCGTCCTATACTCTGGAAACTAACTTCGTCTAATTGCGGAGTTTATTTCGCACCAATCAATTTCTTTTAATGTGTTTACCTTGCTATACCAAATTAGACGCTTAGCCAGCTGCAGCTGCCATGAATCTAACTATTCTTCGAAACTTAGCCCACGTAACGGGGGGGAGTCCGCTTTTGCCTTACTTATGCCCAATTGAGGCGTTCTTTTGTGTTTCGTCTATCTCAGCGCCGAAACTATATTCTGCTCTGATTGCCCGAGCGTTTACTTTGCACCCAATCAATTCTCTTAATGTGTTTTCACTTGTAATTAACCGAAATTTCAGACGCTAGAGCCAGCCTGCTTGAAATTAATTAAATTTTAGCAAATTATGCCCGCCACGCCTAACGGGCGGCCGGGTCCTTTCCACTGTACTCTTGCCCAACATGAGGTTCCTTTTTGCTTTTTAAGGCGTCTCATCCTATCTCGGAAACTATTCGTCCCTGCATTGGAAGTTTACTCTTACAAGATCTTTTACACGTCCACCCATCTAATTCCTCTGCACCAATAAATTTCTTTAAACCCGTTTTACTTGCTATGACAAATTAGAGTTGAGCATGTTGCAGCAAATCTAAGAATTCTTTTCGAAATTGAAACCGCTTAAAAAGACGGTCCCGTCCGCCCAACTTTCTGGATTAGTGACTCTATGATCACCCCCAACCTAATTGAACTGCCCGTTTTCCCCTTTTTTGTTTTTCGTCTATCTCCGGAAACTATTCGTCTGGCTTTTGCGAGTTTACTTTGCCACAAAATAATTTCTTTATAATGCTGTTTTACTTGCTATACCAAAAAGAGTTAGCTGTGCTAATGAAATATAATATTTTCGCAATTTTGCGCACCTAAGGGCGGGTCCTTTGTTACTTTGCCCAATTGAGCGTTCCTTTTGTTTATTCATCGTCTAATCTCGCGAAACTATTCAGTCTCCATAATGGAGTTTACTTTGTTGGTTTTCTTTTTTTGGGAGGTGTGGTTACACCAATCAATTCTTTTAATGTGCTTATTACTTTGTATACAAAATATAGAAGTTAGCAGCTGCTGAAATCTAATATTTTTCGAAATTTGGCACGCCTCTAAGCGGGGGCGTCGTTATATGACTTTGCCCCCCAATTGAGGCTTCCTTTTTTGTTTTTCGTCTATGTCGGAAATATTCGTCCTGCATTGCATTTACTTTCGCACGAGATTAATTTTTTTTAATGTGTTTTACTTGCATATTACCAAATTTAGACGTTAGCTGTGCTGAAAATTAACTATCTTCGAAATTTGGCACGCTAAGGGAGGCGTCGTCTTATGTACTTGCCTAATTGAGCGTTCCTTTTTGTTTTTTCTCTATTCCGGAAACAATATACGACTAGATTGGCTCAGTCTCCAACTGCACCAATCAATTTCTTTTACATGTGTTTTACTTGTTATACCAAATTAGAGTTAGTGTGCCTTAGAAATTAATATTATTTCGAAATTGGCCCACGTAAGGGCGGGCGTCGCCTTTATAGTACTTGCCAATTGCAGGTCCTTTTTGTTTTTCGTCTATTCTTCCGGAAACTATTGTTAGCTCTGATTGGAGTTTACCTTTTGCCACCAGTCAATTTCTTTTAATGTGTTTTACTTGTGTATACCAAATTAGAGTTAGCTGCAACTGCTGAAATTAATATTTATTTCGAAATTTGCACGCTAAGGCCGGCGGCCGTCGTTTTGTACTTTGCCAATTGAGGTTCTATTTTGTCTTTCGTCTATCACGCCCCGAAACGTTATTCGCCCTATATCTGATTGGCGTTTACTTCTTGCACCAATCGTATGGTCTTTTAATGTGTTTTACTTGATATACCAAATTAAGTTAGCCTGTGCTGCAAATAATATTTTCGTCGAAATTTGCGCCACGTAACGGGACACGTTGCCGAGCGCTCGTTTCTTTGCTACTATTTGACCCAATTGACGCCCGCTTCCTTTTGTTTTTCGTCTATCTCGCGTAAACTATTTCGTCCTTACTGATTTGCGGCCAGGTTTACTTCGGCATCCTCTAGTGCACCTAATAAACAATTCTCTTAAATATGCTTTTACTTGGCCCTATGACAACATTTAGTTGGAGCTTAGCAGCCCTGCCAAAAATTCAATATTTTTCAGAATATGCCCGCAACGTAAAACAGACAGTCGCCCCCTTTGCTATCTTGACCCAATTAGCGCTTCCCTTTTATGTGTTTTTCGTCTATCTCGCGCAAAACTAATTCGTGATTGGAGTTTACTTTGCCACAAATCAATTTCTTCACACTTAAGCTGTTTTACTTGTATACCAAATAAGAGTTAGCCTGTGACTGAATTAATAATTTTTCGCAAAATTTGGCACGTTAAGCGCGGGGATCGCTTTATCTACTTGCCCCAATTGCCACGCCTTCCTTTTGTTTCTCGCCGTACTACTCAGCCCGAAAACTATTACGCTCTGATTGGAGTTTACTTGAGTGTACTACCCAAATCATATGTAACCAATCAATCTTTTAATGTGTTTTTACTGCTATACCAATATCTAGACGCTTAGCCAGCTGCACCTGAAATTAATAATTTTCGAAATTTGCCCACCGCCTAAGGGGGGGGGCGGGGCGGGCGCGGCGGGACGGCGTCTGTGTTGTCTGCCCTTACTTTGCCCCAATTGAGGCCCATTCCTTTTGTTTTCGCTCTAAAGTCGCCCCGAAAGTATTCGTCTGATTGCAGCTTTATTTGCACGAATTAATAATTTTTTTAATGTGTATTTACTTGTCCGTCCCCTCATGTACACACATCCACCCAACCCCATTCTCAGTAGTGGTCTACGTCCTGTCCCTCCGCTGCCCGCCCCACACAACTGCCATAACGTCAATCCTATCAAAGAGTAACTTTGCTCTTAGTTTCCTGCGAACATTCACGCGGCCCACGCTAAGCCCGCACCACCCCGTGACGCCATCACGCTTCCATGTTTGTCACCACCGCCCACACACCCTCGCCATCCCACGCTTAGCCATGCTGTCCCCACCGCCCCGCAGCATCACCCTCGTCGCGATCCTCACGCGCTTTGCTCTCAGTGTCCCCACCGCCCACACACCCTCGCCATCCACGCTTGCCATGTGTGTCCTACTCGTACTTCAGCCCACACACCCTCGCCATCACGCTTTTAGCCATGTTTTGGTCCCCCACCGCCCACACACCCTCGTCATCCACTGCTTGGCACATTTTGTCTTACGCAACCTACTCACCACACACCTCTCATCCACGCTTGCCTGTTGTCCCCACCGCCCACACACCCTCGCGCATCTACTGCTTAGCCATGTGTCCCACCGTCCCACACACCTCTCGCCGATCCTCCGCTTGCCATTGTGCCTCACCGCCCCACACACCCTCGCCATCGCTTACAGTCCTTGCCAATGTTGTCCCCACCGCCGCACACACCCCTCCGCCATCACGCTTAGCCACTATGTGCATTTGTCCCCACCGCCCACGACACCCTCTGCCAGTCCACGCTGCCATGTTGTCCCCACCTGCCCACCACCCCTCGCCTTCCAGCTGCTTGCCATGTTGTTCCCCACGCCCACACACCTCGCCATCCACGCTTTGCCATGTTGTCCCCACCGCCCACACACCCTCGCCATCCACGCTTGTCCATGTTGTTCCCCACGCCCACACACCCTCCCCCCTCGCCATCCACGCTTGCCATGTTGTCCCCACCGCCCCACACACGCCATCCCATCCACGGCTATTGCCATGTTTGTCCCCACCGCCACACACCCCTCGCCATCCACGCTGTCCAGTTCCTGTCCCCGCCTGCCAAGCTTTCTTCGACTCTCATAATGCTCGTCCTCCTCGTCCAGCGTACCTTCGACTTGCTCAGCCCATCGTCCCTCGCCTCCCACGCT
>BOPP01000059.1:6317895-6331540 GCA_017312745.1 Gryllus bimaculatus
CCCCACCAACCCCCACCAACCCCCACAACCCCACTCGCACCCCACCCTGTTCTCAGGCCGCTCCCAGCCCGTCCCTAGCCCGCTCCCAAGCCCGCTCCCAGCCGCTCCCCGCCCGCTCCCCAGCTCCTCAGCCCGCTGGGCCCAGCCCGTCCTACTCAGCGCAGACACGCTCCCAAGCCCACTCCCAGTCCCTATGTTTGCTCCCAAGCCCGCTCCCACCCGCTCCCAGCCCGTCTCCCAGCCCGCTTCCCAGCCCGCTCCCAGCCCGCTCCCAGCCCGCCTCTCCAGTCCGCTCCCAGCCCGCTCCCAGCCCGTCCCAAAGCCGCGTCCCAGCCCCCGCTTCCCGCCCCGCTCCCAGCCCGCTCCCGCCCCGCTCACCGCCCCGCTCCCGCCCGCTCCCGCCCCGCTTCCCGCCCCGCTCCCGCCCCGCTCCCGCCCCGCTCCCGCCCCGCCTCCCTTCCCCGCCTCCCGCCCCGCTCCCGCCCGCGGCTCCCAGCCGCTCCCAGCACCGCTCCCAGCCCGCTCCCAGCCCGCTCCCAGGCCGCGTCCCAGCCCCGCTCCCCCCAGCCACCCCGCTCCCTGCCCGCTCCCCTGCCCGCGCCCTGCCCGCCTTCCCTGCCCGCTCGCGGTCTTCGCCACCCACCCTTGTCTGTTACGCGGTCTTCGCCACCCACCCGACCTCGCCGCCTACGCTTCACATATTACTCTCTCCGCCCACTCCGTCCTCGCCAATGTCGCCCTTTCCGTCACCTTGCAGTCCCCGGCGACCCCACAGTTCCTTCACTCCGTAGCATCATCCTTTCTGTGCCCCATCACGTCGGCTTCCCCAGCGTCCTAATAGCCTTCGCCGTCTTCTCTCCTATCTTTCATTTCACTTTCATCTCCATGTCTAGACTCCTTTTCATCTAGTCCTCATCAGACACTCGTGTCACCAATCCTTCCTCGCTAATCTCGCGTTCAATTCCATTACTTCGTTCCGTTTCAAATCCCATTATCTTCACGTTCTTTGCCGTCTTCGCTACACTTTTCGTTCACCCCTGCTCTCCCTTTTTCCGGTCTCACTATTTCCTGGGTGGTGAACACCGTCGATTGTTTTTTTTTCGGGAAAGGTGGCGGTAGTGGTGGCGCCGTTGGCGGTCGAAGGAGGCAGCTGCTACCGCTGCAGTGATTTCCGACCTGCGGATCCGTAGGGCGATTTTTCTTTCCTCGTTTGGCCTCGCTGCTGGCCAGTGTCCCTCTTGCCCCCTCTCGACTGGACGTTCTCCGACGAATGTCTTTTCGGAAAATAATTTTTCTCGTTTATTGCACATTCTACTTTGAGATTGAACTTTTAAAAATAACGCATTTTGTAATATCAGAACAGAATTTTGAGTAAACGTTTTCTAGCTTACAATTTTATCCTCCTTAAAAAAAAAAAGTGGAGCAAATTGTCGGATGGGTTTGTTTCTGCGTTTTACCATTGAATTCAATTCTTGGATATAAGTTTAGTATGACTCCCAAGATAGTGAATTAATCTAAATACTTTTTCCAAGCATAGAATTTCTTGTGACGTCCTTGAAAATAGTTCATTATTTATTTTATCATATTTATGTCTCCAAGACATACTTTTTTCTTCATATTTGTAATTTGTACGAAAATGTATGATATTTTTTAAACATTTATAACATTTAAAAATGTAAGATTTATTTTTTTATTTTTCAACAATAGGTAGCAAGAGCCACGGCTTTTTCTTCTAGCCTTTAATGTGAGAGCAAAAGGAAATCAGCATTTCCTTGTTATCTCTTACTATTCATATACATGACATTGTACAGGAATAGAGATTGATTTAACCCAGCTTATTAACGATGTTGGTGCGATGTTATCGTCTTGTACATATTATACTTGTACTGTGTAACTTATCTGTGTAATATATATTTCTGATAAATCAAGATATTGCGGAGTATTAAGTAGTGTGTATAAAGGTGTTTTTGTCTTGAATTTATTCGCTGAATCGTCTTTACAAAAAATCTCTTCCATCTGTTTGTGGAAACGTTTCGGCGCTTGATATTTGGGAATATACCGCTCCGATCATTGAAAGTATTTTTTTATAAGGAAAGTATGTGTTGTTGTCAAATGTTATAGGCTGAGGAATTGAGTTTGAGGGACTTTCATGAAAGAACAAGCTTTCCGAAGCTGTTAGGGGCGTTGATTGCTTTTCGAGCTGCAAGGCAATTCGCAATTTTCTTTTTCGAAAACTTCACTCGTATGAGTGCACAGTGTGGAAGTAACCTGAGAGCTCTCGTGTAACTCATGGGTTCCTGGTAAAATGTGGATAAATTTGCCCATGATCCTTGGGCCCTGCTACATCGAGCATATCAATTGTCGGGGCAAGGTAACTAGCTTCCTAAGAGTTCGCGGGCACAGCTTCCAGAGAAACTAACGTGAGGTTTAAAGGTAAATGCCAGTTGTAAGTTATTGTTCCAAATTTTGCGATATTTTTTCATTTCCTGTTCTAAAGCAAATAAATTATTCCTTTAAATGAAATACATTATTAATATTTGAACGTGCAAATTTTAAGTAAAACTAAATATTTCATTCGTAAATGCGTTTACTTAAGAGTGGAAAAATTGTATTAACTTCGTACAACGCGTTAGTAACAAAGAGCGGCCCGCCAGTCATTTAAAGCCTACAATACAAATGTAACACGCAATTAGTTGTATAGCTATCCGTAGCTTCTTGTATTTTTGAAAACTTCTCATTTTTAGCCCCACCTCCGAATTGAACTTAACATGGATGGTTACGTTTTAGTTTATTGCGTGTCATGGAATAAACCTCCAATATTACATTGAAACAGTGAAATTGAAATACGTCTTTAAAAATGTTACAAAAGAGCAAATTGCCTGATGCAAATTTTCATTGAAAAATTGAAGCCGTTTTTGATAAAATGTAATTTGAACGTTTCTGAAAATAGTTTCAATGAAAAGTATCAAGATATTGACAAACTTGAGACATCATCGGACGGATAGGCAGACAAGTTAATAATTTCCTCTGTACTACTTATACTACTATGTTTACGTACGTATACAAGAAATTAAAAATCATATTTCTAATTCTCAGTTGCTTCAATCCACAAGACCGACATGTGAAACATGAGAATCTAAAAAGGAAACACGACTTTTGAAACGAAATAGTAATTCACCTTTTTTGACATCCCACGTAAAGATTATTACATGCAAACAAAGGACACGAAGTTTTGTAATTTTTTAATATAATTGTTTGGTTCTTTTAGAATATCGCTTAGGTGTTGAGTTGAGTTTAGATGCTACCGGTCTGTAATTTGATTTTTATTATAAAAACATGATATCGAAATTCATGTTTTAAAAATTGATAGTTGAGGGGCATCATGTGTTTCATAAATAAACTTGAAAGTGAACCTGATTCAGGTCTCTCATTTTCAGTCTCATTGTGTATTCCAAATTAATAATCCTCGCCCCTCTTACCTACGGAATTATTTGTGCGAGTAGTTACCCCGTGCATGCTCTCTTGAAATGATCGCGTCCGCGTGCATAAATGACGCGCGCAGGGGGAGCGCAGCGCAGGGCAGCGAGCGCGCTATGCGCCGAGGGCTGCCGCGCGCGCCCCGGGGTTGGAGAGGGCGCACGACGTGGGTGCTTCGACTTCGGCCTAAGCGGCGCGGCCCAGCCTTCGGCCACGACGGCCAGCCCTGGCTGATGAGCGGGCGCAAGCGAGCCAGGGCGGAGGAGCCGCTTTATCGCCCTGGAGAGCGCAGGCTAGCGCCGGGCACAGCGCGCATTCCCCCTTGCCCCGCCACTCCCACGTGAACTGCCCGCCCCGCCCTCTCTCGCGTGGTCCCGCCCGGTCCTGGTCGCGACCTTCCACCGGCCCGACCACTCCGGTGATCCTGGCCGCCAAGGCCTACCTGGCTTCCCCGCCCTCTCATGGCGCATTTCCTACTCTACCCCAGCCCGTTCACCCTGGCTCTTGCCCACCATTCCCTGCCCTTTACCCAACCATTCCCCACTCTTTACCCAACCATTCCCCACTCGTTACGCAGCACTTCCCCATTTTACCCAACCAGTTCTCCATCTTTACGCACCATTGCCCACTCTTACCTCAACCATCCCCGCCCTTATCCTGAACCATTCCCACCTTCCCAACGCATTCCACGCTCATTGCCCAACCATTCCCACGCACTATTATCACAATCACGTTCCACCCTCTCTTACCCAGATACTAATTCCCCCGCCATTCCCCCAGGCATATCATGGACCACTTTACCGCTACTCTCCCCGCCATTTCCCAGCACATTCCCGCTCTCTTACCTTCGCTCATTCCCCGCCATTCCCAGCACATTCCACGCCCTTACCCGGCCTACCCGGCCCTTCCCCGCCATTACTCAGCCCTTCTCCAGCCCCTGTTCAGGCTCCTACCCCGGCCTCTCTGCCCATCTCCACTCTGCCTCTCTCCGCCCCGTTCCTACGCAACCTTTGTGTCGGTATATTTGACGAATGTGTCAAATGAAGTGCTGTTGGACTACCCCAAGCCAAACCTTTGAAAGAGTAAATCGCACATTTTCTCTTCACGGTCATTATGAATTTCCACTGATAATATTACATGTTTTACATTATTATTGAAGACCAGATTATGACGACTATAACTTTTTTCAACATCTCTTAAAATCTAATTTATCGTTGTTGTGCCCTCTTATTGAAAATGAACCGATAAAAGATTCGTTACGGGCCTTTAAATAAATGATCCTGAAGTTTCCTTTCAGTAGATCTTTGTATCGATAGACTCACTATAGGTAAAAGTATTACTTATCTGGGGTGTTGCTTTACTAAAAATATTCGGGACATTCTATTCCTGGTTATAATATATTAGTGTAGTCAAATACTGAGTTGCTGCATATTCATGACAGAAAGTGAGGGATTGCTTGTTTTGTTTTGAAAATGTTTTTGTATATCAGCGTTATAAAATACGCGTTTCTGTTGAAGAAATCGCTTATGAGAGAATTTGAATGGCAACACTGGCATTTTATGGCAGAGGCGTCCTCTGCCTGCCGTCCCGACAGTTTTCAGCGCTCGACCTCTCTACCTGTCTTCCGCCCGTCCTCGCCCCTCCTCCCCTTCCTTACTGGACTGCCCGTCCATCCTGCATGACGTCACAAAATATCAGAATCTTTATTTTTTTTCTACAGCAAAAACTGTTTTTGAAATTTAATCTGAGCATGAATTTTTGTTTTTTTCTTCTTCTCAATTTATAATGGTGTTATAGTAAAAAATTGCTTATGGAGATCGTTTATTATTTGCGTTAATGAATTACAACAAATTTGAAACTGTATTTGCGAATACACACATAAACATTATAAACTAGTTGCGTAGTACACAATTTTGAGGTTCTTATGCTTATCTGTTATGAGCCCAAATGCGTCATACACAGTTCGGCGCCTTATTTCAGTTGAGAGCTGAGAAGGATAAAACGATATGAATCGGTTTCCGATATGACAAGGTGTTTCCCCGAAATCGTGGAGATCCGTTAATGAGAGCGCACCCGAAAGGAGATGATGTTACACGTGTGAGTGCGTGCGGCGCAACTGGCTTGTAGATTACAAGGGCAAATGTGAAAGGGCGTCAGGTCGCAGATGATTCGGGAGTACGGCTCGGGCGGCAAGAGGTAGTTTCGAGCCGGAGGGCCGGACGGGTGAAAACGAGGATGGCAATCGACGGGGAATGGAGGAGGTTGCGAGGGCGAGGGCGAGGGCGGCGCGCTCTGCGGCGGCTCCACTCTCTAAAAGAACTTCGTATCACTAATGAAGCAGAGCGCGGCGGGTGCTCGCAAGCGGCGAGCAGGCGGAGCCGGATGTGGGGGAGGCGGAGGGGGGTAGCAATGGGGCTGCGCCTCAAGCGTAGCGCGGAGGGCGAGGGCGGGGAGGCGGGTGGGCGGAGGCGCGCGCGGCCCGGACGAATCCATCCATCCCAAGCGTAAAGTAAATGAGATGCTCAAGTCTGTCTCCGACGGATCTGTCAATACTTTTCCCACGGAGCAACCCCGGGAGACCGTTCGGGGCGCCCCGACGCCAAAGGTACCCGACGGTCCGTTGCCGCGGGCAGCCCAGCCCGCGCCCCAAGAATTTTGAAACTGTTCCTTTTAGAGGGTAGGACGAGACTGCCTGTGAGACGGCTCGATTAATGGACTCTGAGTTCGATAGCAGACGCCAGCTCGCGAGCATGATTATGCATGACTACGAACGAGAATATATAAAAAACTATTTAAGAATGATTTGGTCTGATTCTTGTGTTGCAGCCTCCTATTCACTCAACTTTTGAGTCCCTGCCGCTCGTTTTAACTTAGGACAACAATAAACCTGCTCTCAAAAAGAATGACAGCGGAAGAAAAGCGAAATGAAAAAGGCGAAAAAAGAAGCGAGAGGCCTTGTATCTGAGGGTGCGGACCATGGAGACCTTAAAAAAAAAAGGAAATCAGGAAATGGGCACGGTTTTGTAGTAGGGCAATAACGTTTGTCGTCAATATCCTATTTAGGCGTGAGCATTGCCTCCGTGTCACCTCCCCGTTGCCCTGCCCACCACGACTCTGCCACGCCCGCCACACGCCACGCCAACGCTACGCTCGTCCTAGCTCCCGCCAGCGTCCTCTGATTCCCCTTCTCTCTCGCCAACCGCACCGCTCCCCCCGTCCGTTTCCGGCTTCGCTCCGTCCGTTTCCCACTCAGACACCACTCCGTGGCGTCCGTTCGCGGCAGCCCGCCACTCCCGCACCCCGTCCTGCCCACGTCTCGTCGCCATCTCTCGATGTCGCCTAACCAAACAGCCCAATCCCATACCCCCTTCCCGCCCGCTGCCCGCCCCGCCTGCGCGCCCCGCCCTTGCCCGCCCGCCCTGCCAGCCCCGCGCCGAGTCCCACCGAGCCGCCTCTCCGCCGCCCCGCTCCCTGCTTCGCCCGGGCAACTTCATCACTACCCTCACCCTCTCTCCATTTGCAACGTTCTGCCTCAAAACGACGTATTCTCTAATATCACATTCCACTTACCAACAGAACGCATATGTCAAATGAATCCACCCCTCAGCGCATCCCCTCCCTCCCTTCCCTGCTCTCCGGGCCCTGCCCAGCCTTCACTTCGCTTCGCCCCGCTCCCACCCTCCGGCCCCATCCCTTCCCGGCTTTCCCCGCTTTCGCCCTCTCCCGTCCCACCCGCTCCCGCGCGCGCAACCTCTTGCTTCCGCCTGTCCGCGACGCTGCCTCCGCGGCCCCGCCCTAGACTGGTTCCTGATATTTTATCTGGAACAATTACGGCGATCACAGCGAGAACAGATGCCCTTCTTCTGTTGACCTGTCGGTTGAGGGCCGCTGTGGGCGGGTCGGCGTCAGGTCGCGCCGGGGCTCACGAGACCGTCGAAGTCCTCCGCGCGCCTCGGAGCCGCTCTGAGAGTCGTTGTGAGCGCATCGATTCGCTGATGTGAACGGCGCGCTGGCGCCGTCTCTGCGATTTGGGAAAAAGTGTTGTGCTGGCTTCACCGTCTTAACGCCGATTTCGGGACAAAAGTTAAGTATCTCATTCTTTGTGGTGTTGGCGTATTAACTCAAGATGCGTGTTATTATTTATCGCCGTGAAAGGCTTCCTGTTATCTGTTGAGTCGAATGCGTATTTAGCTAGATTATTTTTCTCGTGTGCAATTGCCTTACAATTACTTTTCTGTATCCCAAAATGTTTGCGGCATATGTCAGTGGTTTGTTTCTTCAAAGATTGTAAAATAAATTTTCCATCTCCTTCAAGATGAAATAACTAAAGTTTAAAATCTGCTAAAATTTGATAGTGTTTTATTTTATTGGGAATATCTTCGCGTCGTACCCTCGTTTGTCGTATATTTTATTTCATATTTTAGTGCATCTACCATGCTATTAGTTTCACACAGCATTTGAGTTAACTAGCATTTTAACAGAAAGCACAACCCTTTCGCCACGTACTGGAAGAAAAAACTCTGCTTCCCTAATAACTTGCAATGTAAAATCTATAAGAAAAGAGTGACCCTTCTAAGTGAAGAATAACATTTAAATGGCAGCTTCACATGTCTTCGATTACAAAGATTTTGCGGACAGTTGTCAATCCTGATAGTTCATGAAAGGTTTTGGGAGATAGTAGGACAGCAACGGCTGACCTCGCTGGCGCAGCGCATTCTCCCGAGGACAAACTAAAATCATCTTCCTCCGTCTATGTCCTTGCTAACGCGAACCTTAGGCGCAGCGACCACTGTGATTCACTATGTACTGGACTTTCATGGAAATAAAGCCGCGCACAGCGTCCACCTAAAATCACGTCGGCGATGGAACCCACGTTATACTAGCTCGGTGCGGAGACTTACTGAACGATATTGCCCGGCTGACAGCTACTATACGCTCTCCATCTCCACAGTCTCCGGGGACGAAGACGATCCGGCGTCACAAGCGGAATCCTTGCTGCGGCAGCGATTTCTCCACTCTAACCCAATACTTTCCTTCTTTTTTGTATTTGAGAGAAGAAAAGTATTTTGTTATCACGAAAGTATATCAACGGCTTATTAGAAATTCTCGGTGGAATTACATCTTCGTATTGGAAAAGAATGCTTGAAAGAGGGGGAGAGAGTGCGAGGGAAGGGGCAGGGGTACGGCAAGGAGCTTAACAGGAGAGCGGACGAGTCACGTTCGGCTATTTTCTTTTGATGTGCATTTTATATTTTCTCTCTCTTTGTATCTGCGACTGATGGTTGGCTCCGGTACTCGGCCGGCGCGGAACTGGTCGGCCGGCCGCGATGTAGACGGGGGCGGGGAGCGAGGTATGCCTTCGGCAGGCCCGGGAGCTCCTTGTCTGCCGCATTTTGTACGTCCTTGTGCCTAATTGACAAAAAGCAGCAGCTCGGCATATTGATTAAATGGTTAGCGTTGGAGATTCCCGTGCTTTTTTTTCCTGCTACGTTTTTATTACCGTTCGTGATATGGCCGACGGGCCATGACAGAGGAACAGAAAAGAGATAAGAGTGGCCAAAAACGGAAGAAGAAAAAAAACGCTGAAGAAGCAGATAGAAAGGGGGGAATATATATATGACGGGGAAAGACAGGCATGAAAAAGGAGGAAAGTAAATTTTCCAGAAGGCGACGAAGCAATCCCATAAATGAAACGCTAAGTGCGCCGGTCTGTTTCCTCCAATAGCTAACGAAACCCGCGGGCCTCTCAGGAATAAGCCGCGGCATCTGCGGCCTCGCGCTCCGTCACGCCCCAGCGCCCGCCCTCTCCCCCGCCCCGCCCCCCGCGGCGGCGTTGCGTTCGCGACGCCAAGCACTTGCGTCTTGAGAGACTCCCCCGCCGTCAACCCCTCTCGCCTGAGTCCGGCGCTTTCCGCGCGGGCGCTGTTTTCGTGTTGAATGTTCATGAAGGCCTGATCGACGGATCTATCCTCCAGAAACGTGCATGATCGCGAAGTGAATGAAACAAGCGATAGGGGTTGGTGGAATGTTGGGCCCTTCGTGAATGAAATTGTTGGGAGTAGTATATTTTATGGTGTTTTTTTTTTTCTTTATTCGCAGCTTCTGCTCTGAACAAATTGTATTTTACTCGAGCGCTGCGTTTATCCGTTTAGTTTTTCTGTGCTTAAGTTTGGAATATGTACTTCAAAATACGTAGTACTTTTGGACAAGCGTTAATACATTGTTATCGTTTCTTTATAAGCATTTTCTTTCCAAATTTGAGAGTTATTGATTTCGAAGGAATCTGTTGGGTAAATGGGGCCAAACATCGCTTAAAAAATCCCTGAAACAAAATCTAAAGTCAATGCATTATTCCTGTAAATATCAATCGAACAAGAGCGACTAAAGTCCAAAGACTAAAGCACGAAAAGACTCATGGATGCTCAACGAAACTGAGATTTTCTTCAGAGAGTTGAGTTAATTTTTCTATATATCTATATCGTAAAAAAGAAATGCATTCTTTTTAATGATATTGACAATTTTCGTGCGTTTTTTTTCATAGATGGATATTTGTGACATTACAGCAGAGTGATAGATTTTTTAAACAATCTTTTCAAGTAAAAACAGCTTTTTCCGTATTGTTTCTTTAGACGTGTATGTTTTCATGCGTGTAAATAGCAAATTAGTGATTTGATTGCGGTTGTGCTAGTTGAATGTCTAATGATAATTATTATAATTCCACTACATTCGCGATGAACATTAAAACTTTCGTTAAAGTTCTGCGTGTATTGATATTTATGTGGGTGTCTGGGCCATCCCCAGCATAGATGATTGTCCACACACTGGTAATGAAATAAGGGCGTATGTTAAGTGTTTTTCTCAATTCCGTTTTATTTCGAGCATTTTTTAGACCATAGGAAAAAACTAATCTGGTCATTTGAAAAAATAGAGAATATTAATAGAAGTAGGTTATATTATAATTTTTGTTTCATTTATAGAGCAAAACATTGATGTAGTGCGTTTATCAAATTGAAAAATGTAGCCTTATACTTTCGCATTTTCGAATCGAGTTTCACCCAGTAGTTACTTGAATAAATTATTTTGCTGCAATAATATTTTTTATACCCTGTATTCCTTTTCCACAGAATCTACTGCGTATTATTTGACTTGTTAAACTTAGCCATACTATTCATAATTCATGTCATTTCTAAGCGCTGAACCTTAGAAGGTCGATGTCCCATTGGGTCACGTTCAACTCGTCTTTGATCGCTCGTACTTGAAACTTCACCGCGTAGTAAACTTGTGCAGATACCATCTTAGAGGAAATCGAATAACTGAATATTTAATGATTATTCTTTCGCTGGCCAATTACACCTACAACCGATAGCATTAGCATTTTTCTTGTTATTGACCATAATGTGTCATCGATTGTCTGTTTGCTGGTACGGATACTTAGAATGCATTTTACGCTTGATGCCGCATTAAGTGGTCGGAGTTGTAAGGAATGTTGGAAACCAGCTCCGCCCGTGTCTGTTAAATTCTTACGAAAGACGCAAGTGACAAAAGAGTAACCTCTTGGGGCAGCCGGAAGCACAGCCTAAACAGCAGTAAGGCACCGGCCCTGTCATAGGGGGTGGTAAGGAAGGAGCGGGAGCGGCCGAGGGCGTGAAGGAACGAGCAGCGCATGCGATGCTTATCTCTCGGGGCCCGCACAGGAGCGAGGGGCGGGGCGAGGGCGAGGTCGGGGTGGGAGGCGGAGGCGGCGGGGGCCCGGCCATCCGGCTGAAATGCGACGTGCGCGCGCGATTTAGGTGCGAGGGCGCGGCTACAAAAGTGGAAAAAGATCGATAGCAGAGGACAGCAAGGCGTGTTTCTCCTCCTTCGGAGGCGAAGGCCGCCGCCGGGGGCGGGGGCGGCGGACGCGAGGCGGTCCGTCGAGGGGCCGCCGCCGACTTATCCCGTCCTCGGCTCCGCTGGTGCTTATCACGGGCCCGAAGGCGCGCCCGTTTCTTCCACCCCCATTTTCAGCCCGTCCCGTCCCGCGTTCTCCAGGCGCTCTTCCGCCCGTGCCCGCTCCTTCCCCGCCCGAGGATTTACTGGCGACTAAATAAGTCGGTTTGTAATTGGGGGCCCCTGAAGCGGGCCAGTGAGGCGGGAGGTGGCGCGCTGGGTGCTCCGCACCCCACCACCCCCCCCGGAGGCCAGTGGAGAGAGGTGGGGGCGGCCGCACGAAAGAGTTCGCCTGTCGGCGGGGGGGATTGGCCGCTCAGTCGCAGATAAAACCGTGCTACTGCACAATGGCGGAGACGGACACGGGCAAGGCGGTAGTGGGGGGTGGGCGTAGCTACCGGTTGACTTTAGGGTTAGCGCGAACGGTCGTGTAACGGTATAAGGCCGGGGCGGTGTTTTAGGGGGGTGTGGCAGGCAGGATCGGGACCGGGGCGGCGAGACGGGAACGGGGCGGGACGGGGCGGGACGGGTCCGGGGCGGGACGGAACGGGTCGGGGCGGGACGGACGGGTCGGGGCGGGACGGGACGGGAGGGGCGGGGCGGGGCGGGGTCGAGAAGAACAGGGGGGATAGAGCGGGGCAGGAGTAGGCCGGGTGGGCGCTTTGCGACATCGTCCCGCTTGCGGCGGGAAACGGCTCTTCTTTTGGCGCGCGCGCGCGGACACAAAGAGCCGGCGCGGGGCCGATCGATACATCAGGCACTTTATCGCGCCGTCTCACGCGACGGAAAAACGCCCGCTGACCGCTTCGCGGCGCTTCCGCTCGTAGGCCTGCGTTGCCGGCTTCTGCCCTTTGCCCAGTGGCGGCCCCCGACGCTCTGTGCGCCCCGGACGTTTGGGTGGAAACGCTGGCGCCGAATGAAACACACGTCGTGTGTTTACTGACATCTGTACTGGAACTAGTGAATTTGTGTTGTTTTGTTTCTGTCAAGCTATGTGGAACAAATACAAGTTGTTAGATGTACGGTTTATGTTAGAAACATTTTCAGCTGCCACTTCACAACATTCTTCAGGCTTTCAATTTTTTATTAGAAGCGGGCTGTCAGTTCACTTTGGATATTCCATCTCATTAGCAATTTGGACATGGTTCGGCTAATATACTTTTGGCTAATAAGCTTTATGTTAATATAAAAAAAACATGTTCAGGAGTTTAATTGAATTGCAACAAAATAATATCGCCTGCTGCTCTTGCCATAGTGTCGGTAAAGACTTGTTTCTGCTTATTTAAATGTTAGCTTATAAGAGGTAGCATTATTGTATTCGCCACTAGTTTTTGTCGTACTACTCGAAAACTTGATAGAAATCTCTCATTAACATTTGTTTGGCCCAAGACAATGAGATTATAATGTTGTGGTTCCTGCGTACGAATGAGTGATACGCATTATTTTGTGGACGTAATTAACCTTGTCTACTCAGATTGTGGTATCAACCTGGTTTCAAACCTTACACCGCTGATATAGTATGCAATTGTAACACCTGTCGCTATTCCTTTGTAACCATAAATAATACTCCTGCAGAAAATAGCGTAAATATATCATTCCGGGATGTCCCTCTATCCGCTCATTGCAATTACAGAGAATTATATATAACATTTCATCTCCCGGTTTCGAATTTCTTCGTTTAATTTTCGGGGGCCTATTGCGTTATAATAATCATTTGTCAACGCATGAAAAAACTTAGGACGTAACCGCAACGCAGCGAAATAAATCAAATCTGTTTAAATTGCGTTCGCGTGATGAATTTGGGCGCGCCCGCTGCGGCTTTATCCCCTTAGTTTGAATAAACTATCCCGCGGGGTGAGGGTGCGGGGGGCGGGAAACGGAGGTGTGGGAGGGGAGGTGGGGCGGTGAGGGCGGGGGGCCCTGGGCGGTCGACCGTAGCGGGCGGGCGCCGGTGCGATCGGTGCTGACGCCAGGGGCGAGCGCGCGTGAAAATCGACCTCGTATTGGTCGCGAGGCGGAAATAACAATTAAACATAAAACAGTGCGTTGAGCGGTGATGCGCAGGTTTCACCGCCTTTCGAATCGGCTCGCCTCGTTTTCTCGTGCGGCTCCGGACCCACTCCGCTCCACTGGCCCCGCTCCGCTCCGCCCGCCCCGCTCCGCCCCACTCCTCCCCGCCCCGCCCCGCTCCGCCAATTTCCTCCCGGGGCCCCGCCCGCTCCCTCCCCCGCCCGCAAGA
>BOPP01000059.1:6340132-6361692 GCA_017312745.1 Gryllus bimaculatus
TTTCGCCTCTCGCGACTCCCTTTCTTGAGCACGCGCCTTCTCCCTCGGCTCTGTCCTCCCCGCGGAGACGGAGGCGGTGTCGGCCACGTCGCCGCCGCCGAGGGCGAGGGTTTGTTACCTGCGAGGTGCTTTGCCTCCCGGCCTCGCGTTTTCCCGTAAACTCATCGCGACCAACGCCCGACTTGTAGGGTTAAGTGCAACCTTTACGGTCGCATCTCGCCGTGGTTGGCGTGAAATATTTTTAATAAATAATCTTCATAAAGCGGAGAACAATGCCGGCAAGTTTCGGCCCTCCGGTCCTGTAAGTTTGCATGGCGGCGTCGGCGGCGTCTGCGCCACCAGCACTGCGTCGAGATAAACCTTTGCTTAAATTAGCAGGCGGGCCGCCCCTCTGTGTAATTTGTGCGCGGAAAGTCTTCAAACTTGCGCTTTTGATCCCGCGGGCCCGTAGACGTTAGCACTTAATGAATGCGGCGGCGGCTGAGGAGATGGTGGTGGGAAGGCGGCGACGGCGGCGGCGGGGTAGGCGGAGGCGCTGGGGGCGGACCGCAGGGCCTATGAACGCCCTCGACGGGCAGGCGGCAATGCACGACAGACGTGCATTGGTTCCTTCCTGTGCTTTGACGCCAGTCTCTTTCTTAGAGCTGTGCTTGTCTCTGCGGTTGGTGATGTCTTAAGAAGGAATCTACCTGCCCGTGTGTCCAAGTGACCCCCAATTCTTCCCTCGGTTCTTCCTCCTGTACCTGTCAGTATGCCCGTGAGTTTGGTTGTACAGATACTTTGCTGTGTTCAGTGAGGCTTTACCAATTTGATCGTCTTTTAGTAACAGCAAAACGGGGATGAGTGTGATATATTACAGGACACTTAACCCTAATGTGAGAAAGTTGGAGTAAGCGGGTTCTGTGACGGTTTTGCTATATTCCGCTCTATTCTGCTCTATTCCTAAGAAATTAATTGACTGAAAGATAAAACTTAATTTTCGACGTATCTTCTGTCAATCTATACTTTTAAAACACAATAAAAAAACGTTTCTACAGGTCTTACGTGTACGATATTACAGGTGTGACATTTCTTTTGCACTTCGCGCTATAAATACAATTTCTTAATATGATACTCTATTCATTTACATGCTAGTGAGTGTTGAATCACTGGGATGTTCTCACTCAAATTAATATTTAAGAAGCATGTAATTGTGTTGATCAAAAACAATATTATTGTACGAAAATGTCTATACTTACGAGTCAACGTTGTCGTTTAACTGATAAAACGAACTGTTCAGTCTCAATTACTGACATTTTTGCCGAATATCGTTATATGCAATCACTGCAATTATTGTTTATATTCGCAATAATAAATAAATTTTTTGTATTCACTCGGTGTTGGCTTGATATTGTGGTCAGTAAATCGTCGTCCATGGGTTGTGAATGATTTATTTGACAAATATTGCGTAGCTCATTATTTTTCAATTCAGATTTATTTGACATGTATCTTCTACAATGCATATTGACACCTCGTTTTAGCTAAAACTGAGGACAGTGAAAATTGTATGTTAATGATGTAAAGTATTGGTAATATTTTTTTTACCTCATTGAATCTTCGTCCTGCTATGTTAAAGCTTATCGTAATCTTCCTCGCTTTTTAACTCTTATAATATCCATGCTCCTGTTTCTGTCTGCTCTTTTTCTCCTATTTCATGTAACACGCCTTTAATGTCACAAATTTCTGTTCGCACTCACGATTAGAGAGATTACGAAAAATAATCTGACTTTTTACACTATCAATGTCCATCCGATAAGTATGATAATGTGCTCCTCTTCGTACAGACGAATGTTCAGGGACGTCACCTTCCTCCGTTGGCATTATATTCAGTGCGCGGAAGCTCTTAATTACATCTCATCCTCCATGATCACGCCCGTCTGCTTCGTAATTCTTCTTTCCCCGTCGGCGTGGACTTTTCGCTATCCGTCGGTCGTTTTATCCCTATTGTACAATACCGTAACCCTTTGCCCTGCCAACCTCCCACAACTCGCCGTTCTTCTTTTCTCCTTCCCCGCCTTTCCCCGCCCCCTCTGGGTCCGCGCGGCGCGGCGCGGCGGGGCGTTCAATAAAAGTGTTGCTCCGTCATTGTCCGGCGGAGACAAAGGCGGGGGCGGCGCGGCCCGGCTTTGTCCATCGCGCCGCGCCCGGGATAATTATATTGTCACTGAAAGACGCGGCCGGACACGACCAATGCCCGCTTTGTGCGCGGACGCCCCACGCCCCCCAGAGGCGGAGGGGCCGAGCAAAGGGCGTTTTGCGGCGGGAAGTTTGACGCCCTTTCTGCGAGCGTGGCGAGGCGCTGTGGTGGGTACGATTTTCTGCTGGATCTACTCGTTGTTGTGTTTCCTTTTCGTCATGTTTTTCTTCTCCTATTTTCTTACGAGTACGCGTAATTTTAGAAATGGCATGTATATGCATATGACTTTTAGGTTCATGATATTTGCTGTGCGTCTTAATGACTATAATCAGCGTTAAATAGCATTTCTTCGACATGGACAAGGTGGAATCTATTAGGATTTTGCGGATCACATTGCTATCTTTGTTTCATAATTGATGCACAAATTCTTTATTAAATTTATTTTATTATGATTAGTTGCAACATTCTTGTCTTCGTATATTATCACTGGATTGTAAACCACAACTTAAGAAACCTGATAATACTTTAACGAAATGGCGGCAATTACTCTTAATAAGGTTGAACACTGAAGACGATTAACATTTCAACTCATAATAAGGTGGGTACTTTTTCCCCCTGTTTTAAAGAAATGTTTTTCCATAAGTAGCATTTAGTCCGCGTTTGAATTGATGTGAAGATAAATTAAGATATTTCGTTTTAAAACTTTATTTACCAAAGACGACCTTCCTCAGCTGCCTCATTTGACTAACTGGGCAGATATTTATCGTATCAGCTTGAAAGAAGGGCTCATAATATAAAAGTGAGGGACCGTTACAGTGGCCTCTGGCAACACGACCGTGTAACGACTCGAGTAATTCCATTAATGAACCTTGGGAATCTGGAACATGATCTCTGTGTGGGTCACCTCCGACCCTCTCCCCCTGTCCCCTCCGCCATGCCTGAAGAGTGAAAACGCCTCCGGGGCAGCATCCCTGAACGTCGTTCCCGTCCTTCAACCGCTCAGCTTTTTTTTCTCTTTTTTTTCGGTCGTTCAGGACCGAGAAGTTGAAAAATTGCGTCTTGTTTTCTTATCTCGTCGCTTTTTTTGCGAGGCCTGTCGGTCGACGTCTATCTGCGGAGGGGGACATTACACGCGCCGCATGCTTAATTTTTGAGTTTATTTCTATCTCGCGTTAAACGTTCCATCCTTAATACCCACATCCTCTCCCTCGGTGGAGCCCTCTTTTTAAAAAATGACGGCGCAGTGGAGATGAAAGGCAAGGAGACATAGAAGAATGGTCGTGACTGGGAGAGAGGACGAAGGAGATTAGGTTGAATGCCTCAAATGTTCCGCCCCCCCCCACCTTTTCCTTTGTGTCTGAGCGGAAATAAAAATAATTTGAGAGATTCATCATTCTTTCACAGAAACTGTTTTTTTCATTAGGCATTTATTCGGACGTGGATGTAGACTTTGACAGTGGCATGAGTAGATTTGAAAATATGTTTCAGCAGTATTGTAGAAAACTGAAGTTAGTTGAGAATTATATGAATGGGTTTCTTGTATTTCATTATTTTTAATTAATTATTTTATTGATTAAATTATTGTAATTAATCGTAATTTTCACGTTATATCGTGGACGTCAAGGGATTCTGAGGAAAACAACTTAGCACTTTGAATTTTAAAAAGTCTTTCTTGAATAATGCAGATAAAACTGTGAATAAAATCTTATTCAACATCTGAAATCTTTGCTTTACAGTTAATTTTTACTCTGAATCAGTGTCGTTCTTTATTAGAATATAGCACGTTTTTCTAGTCTGTTTAGCCTATGTAGTGACTGTAATAATAATAATAATAATAATTATAATAATAATAATAATAATAATAATAATAATAATAATAATAATAATAATAATAATAATCACAACCATGTCTGAGACGTGAATACTCGACGAAGCCGTAGATTTCTAAGGGCGAGAAAATCCTTCGTACGTCTTCCTTCGGAGGGAAAATAAAGCCGGTTGTCCCATGTTAGTAGATTTTCTGCATGTAAAAAATCCTCAAGCCTTAATGAAACCTCTGTGCTAAATTCTAGTCGTGTGTTTCGCCGCCCAAGAAATGCCTCCTTTCTCCGCTAGTGGGTGGGAGAGGAGAGTAGCGAAATTTGCGCGGTCAGACGAAAGAACGGGCCTGGTGGCCTGAGTCTCGCCACCAAAAATAAGACATCAATTCTATTTAATTCATCACAAATTCTCGCGCGCAAGGCATTAATTGAAGAGAAGATGAAAAATAAAGCCGGTTGTCCCAAGCTAGTAGATTTTCTGCATGTAAAAAATCCACAAGCCTAAATGACACCTAAATTCAAAATTGCCCGTTTCTCGCCCAAGAAATACCTCCTTCCTCTGGTAGTTGGTGAAAGGAGCGTAGCGAAATTTGCACGGTCAGACGAAAGAACGGGCCTGGTGGCCTGAGTCTCACCACGTAAAATAAGACATCAATTCTATTTAATTCATCACAAATTCTCGCGCGCAAGGCATTAATTGAAGATGAGGTTCTTTTTTAAATAACGCTATTTTGGCAATCGGCGCGTAGGGAGTTTTTCACCGGCGGCGAGTCGTGGCCACCCCTGCCCCGAGGCTCGTGATTTCGCCCCGCGCGTCGGAGGGGCGCCCCGCCCGGAGCCCTCGGCGCGGGGGCGCGAGAGTTTGATCCCGTTCAGCCAATCCGGCCGCGTCGCAGACTTACCGCTGATCTCTGCTGCCGATTGATTTCGGATAAGCCCCGGTACAAATCCGATCCATATCTCCTGCTGCTGCAGCCGCCGCCGCCGGCGTTCCCATCCCCTGCTACTGCCACCGCCGGCCGTCACCTGCTGGCTGGCTGCCTGCCTGCCTGCCTGCCACGCCCTTCCTTCTCGCCGCCATGGCAGCTTCCAGAGTTTTTACGAGGTGTTTGAATGGCCTTTAGTGCGTTTAATGTGTCTGCGAGGAGGGTGGCCGTCATAATAGGATGGAATTTTGTTTACCGGTGTTGTAGGGAAGGGTTTTTTTGTTAGTAAGTGGATAGTTGAAAAAAAGGGTTTCTTGTGGTTTATTTTTATAGACCACATAGCTGAATGTCGCATTTGTTTCGGTTTATTTCGTTTGGATAAAATATAGAGTGGAGTAGGACTTTGAACAATGTGATGTCCGACGACAGAATCTAGTTATATTCTAGATACATGTAGGAAAGTACGTGGTCGATAATTTTGATTAAGGTTTCCAGGTAACTCAAAGGTTATCCCTATCAAATCAGATATTATCATGGCTATTCTGAAAAGGACTAGAGCGCATCAGAGTACCTATTTTGTATTGTATAATTTGTGATCAGCATCCAAACAATGCGATATGCAATGCTATAGAGGGATTGATAGAATAATAAAGGGCTCAACTGAAATCAATCTGAAACTGTTCGAATTGCAATTAAATTTTTAAATGAAACTGATGGTCCACAGATGTTACGTACGGTATCTGTCCCTCTAAGTTGAGACGACAACTCCGTGGTTACTAAACTTGGTAGTTCGAATATTCTCTGCAACCGAACGCTCTCTTTGTATTTATGGCAAAAATACTTGTAAATGAATGATTTATAATACTATTTCTCCATAAAATCAAATAACGCCTCCTATCGAGAATTCATGAACAATATTCGAATTCGGAGGCTCCTGAAATAAATTCGCGCGTGTGCGCGTGTAGAGCGAGGCAGGCCCATTGCAGGGCGCCGCTTCGATTGCCGCCTCCCGTCGGAGATGCTTTCCGACGCGGCATATCGAATTCGGCGACGATCCTCCCCTCGAGAACGCCGCCATCGACGCGCCAGTAAAGCCTTTATCGGCCGCACCTTGTGTCTCCGAAGTCTCGCCGCCAGTTTTCGATAGCGGGCCCGGGGTATTTCAGGATCGCACGAAGCGGCGGCAGAGGCGGGGTGGGGGAGGGGGGGGGCGTGCCCGAGGCGTCGCACGGCGTCGATCTCATCTCCGAGCCGCGCTCTGGAAGCACCGCCTTTATTCGCAGTTTTCGGGGGTGGCGGCGGCGGCAGAGGGACGGCGAAGGGACGAGGGCGGTGGAGTGTAAGCGGCTTGCGACGGGTGCGGGGGCGGTGATGGCGTCGCTCGTTGAGCGTGCGCTTATCGCCTCTTGCTACGCAGCGTCGGTCCCAACCCTGTCGACGCCGCCGTCACCGAACGCGACCCGAGCGACGCAACGCTGCTGCTGCTGCTACCGCCGTGCGCCGCATCTGCCGGGAACTCCGCCCTGAAAACTTAACCATACCTCGTATAATCTCGCCGCAAGCCTATACTGCTAATGACGGGCTCCGCCGCCGCGTCTGCGCGCCGAGCGGCGACGCGCGGAACTAATCAGCATGGGCTTCGCCGCATCTGCTACTCCCAACTAGTAAACCGACTAAGCACTTTGCGGCGGCGGGGGCGGCGGCAGCGCGGGTGATGGCGGCGGAGCGTACGCGCGCGCGCGCTCGCGTCGACGCCCTTGCACCAGCCAGCGCCCGCCGCCTCCGCCTCCGCGGGCATCGGCGGCGACGTCGGCGCAGGCGATCTGCAGGCGCGGTTTACGGCCCTCGCCAGGGAGCGCTTATTGATAACTGCGAACGGAACGGGGCCTTTAGCGATACTCGTTGAGAGCGGGATGGATTTGGCGGGAGACCAGCGAGTTTACTATAATGGAATTTCGATTCGATATCTTCGCTTCTAGTGCCTTCCTAATTGCGTGTTGGAATATTAAAGACGAGCTGTGAACGAAGTGTGGGGTCACGTTTGTTTTCTTGTTTTTTGTCATGAGACGGGGCTTTGGGAAATTATTTAAGTGTTGAAGTTTTGAAGCATACATTTAATTTAATTACAGGTGATTTGCATAATGATGCAGGACATTAGTTAAAACTCGTAGTGATTGCATCTTTTTGAAGTCATATTCATTATATCTACTTACGGCCTTACATATTTGTATTATTCTTTAGAAACGTCGTGATAAATACAGTGTTAACTCACTTTCTTTCGCAAAGAATATTTTTGACTGTGGTATATAACACACTATATAGCGATTAAAGCCTCAAGCGTCCAATCAACATCCTACATGAAACAAAATTTCTGCAAATATTATTAGAGTCCTTCCGTTCCCACCTCATGGATACCCAACGTCACACAACCTTCCCCAACGCCCAAACCGCCCCGCTTTCCTTTGCCCATTCTCGGTCGGATTCTGTGACCGAATCACTTCCTTTCAGAGATTTCGTCGCCGGCGTGGGATTCCCCTTTCATTGAATTTTTATCGCGATCATTATTATTTTTGCGACGACGGCGATGACCCGAGGCGGCTTTCGGCGGCGCGTGCGAGGGGAGCGTAAATAAGGCCTCGGCTTGCGGGGGCGGCGCTGCGCGAAGGGGCGCGAACGCGGGCAGCGGGGGTTTTACAGCGGCGCCGATATATTTTGAAAAAGGATGATCCCGGACGCCGGCGCCGCGGCGTGCTGTCGCCGTTGTGCGCGCGCGCTTCGTCGATATTTTTACCCCGGTGGCCCCCAGTCGGCCCCTGCGGGGCTCCCGCTTCGCTTTTGCCTCCCAGCAGCCGCTGGCGGAAGGAGGTTGGCCACTTTGCTGACAGTCTTTGAGTAGTGTGTTAAAATGTGGTGAGAGTGGTTGCGTTTGGTAATTTATTTTTCGTTGCTTCCTAATTATTTTAGGCAATACGTTTTAGGAAACAGACAAATTGCTTTCAGTATAACATTTATTCGTGTTTTGGCTCTTTTGATGTACGAGGTAGAGTAGTAGAGTACTTTCGATGTATAATTTGTTCTCGTCATCAGGTATTCAAAAATGATTATCATTTTATGTTTTGTTGAAGTCACGGATTTTAATATGTTGTCAAGTGAAGAATACATTGAATGAATTCTTTACTACCACATAGTGTCTAATAAAATTAGGAACAGGTGAAGAACACATCGTGTTAAAACATCACGAGGAATAAATAATAAAATCGACCTATAATATTATTTCTTAATGTTTCAATTATGTATTAGTATTTTGAAAATGTAATCTTGAATTTGAAAGTTGTGGGAAATGCTGTTCCACAGGTGTAAGACAAAGTTGTGTATGTTTGAATAAATAAATTTCCTACTAATCTCCTTTCTTCTCGTAGCCGCTGATATGCAGTGCGTTACCGCCGTTTATCGCTGTCACATGTCCCTAACTATTACCATCGATGCTTCAAAGTATTAACACTGCCAACACCGCTGCCGCCCTTGCCCGCTCTGCATTTTCACTATCTGCGCATTCACGAGACGTCATTACCACAAACTGCCACCACGCGCCATCGTTATTCGGTCGTCGCTAATGCCATTTCAGTGCCACCGTCGATGATAATGGTGGAAGTCCCCAGTCACCATTCCATTCCACTCCAGCGATGGCCGGCCCTGCACCGGCACTCCACCACGAATATCGCTCACTTCTTCATACGGCAGTTGTGGCATTTTCCTCTCCACTGTTGCAGGGACTCGTTCTAAACCTACACCGCTTTACCATTAAATTTCTATAGTCATTTTATTCTCTTTGCCAATCGTTGCTCCTTCTTTCTTCTGCACTTCCTTTTGTTTATTTCTCCCCGTTTCGCCTCTGTGATCCTCGCGGCTCTCTGCCGTTTTCTCCTCCGCCCGCGCCGTTTCTATCTGCCATCAGTGGCCGCCGTGCGCGGTGTGGCTCCCTCGGCACAGACCCTGCCCCCGCCCCCGCCCCCGCCCCGCACCTTTGCGCTCCCCGCCCCGTCGCCCTCCTCCTCCTCGCCCCGCTCCCGTGCGATGTATTGATATTCGCTATTGATTTAGTAGCGCCGCCCTCGTCGCTGGAATTCTGATTAATGAGGAGTGGATGCGTCAGTGGAAGCCGAGAACACGCTTTCGGAGCCAACCCCTGCGGTTAAATTATGGAACTCGTCGTTTCTGATCTCTTTTTCTCGGGGTAAGGGTGGAGATTGTGTGGGGAAAATAGAAAAAAAAAAGTATCGTGTTTCTTCTTTTTTCGTGAAACATTCCGCGACACTCAGAGTCTGCAAATATTTCACGTGAATGCGGTGAGCTATTAGCGCTTTTTTCGCGTGCCGAGCAAATCTGGAGGCGAACGTTACGTTTTCATGGTGTAATTTTTTAAATCTTTTTTTGAAACTGCTGATTATTCTATGCTATATTCTATCTGCTGATTAGTCTGCTATTTCGTTCGTTTATTATTTTTTTTCCTTCGTGAAAAATGACGCTCTAGCTGAATAGTTCAATTGTATTTCTACCAATATTTTTAAACGAATATACTTATTTCAGATAGTAAACGGGTGCAGAATTAATGTTTTTTAATCGCTTTTGCTCAAATGGAAATGTCAATGTTAATTTTTGCACTTGCTCAGAGACACTTAGAGCTTTATATAGCTGCTAAAACTGAATGTTTATTGAATCATTTGCACTTCAAAATAAGTCACTACGATGCTTAAGGTAAGATTTTACCCAAGATTTTAAAGTATCTATGAAGAAAAATGTAATGTTAGTTACGTTTAGAGAATATAACGAATATCGACGAATATAATTCCTCTGGATAGTTCTGCACATCCACTCATTTTGTACGCTTCTTCCTGTATCTTATATTGATAGTATGTTGCACAACTAGATTTACCCTCATTTATTCTTTAAGTATTGAATTTGATAATATGCATTAGTAAGTTCAAGTTTATATTTAGCAAAAAGGAAAAAAAAGGTAGATGTGGTAATGTAGTGTAGCAATACAATAATGGAATAGCAATACAATAAATTCAACGATATTCATCGAAAACCTCATGCATATGAACTCCAAGTTAAGTAAATACTTCGCTACTATGACTCTGATAAAACAAGCTGTCCTTGGTGACCCCTCAATTTTCAACACTCTAACTATCCTTTCCAAATTACCTGTAATGTTGCAGATTCTGCTATCAACACATCATGGATTCCTCTGTATTCCAATAGCAATCCAACCAGAGAGCATTTGTAAAGCCATTGCTCGCCACTTGTTCTTTTTTCGTGTTTTTCTCGCCGGCTCGCGCGCACGGCTGGTATAAACAAGCTCCATCGCGTTTGTAGGCGCTAGCAGCGTGTTAATGGATTGCTCATGCGGGCTACGCGTCGCCAGCCCCATTACCCGTCGGCCGGCAAGTGTTTTAGCGGTCGCTCGGCGTGTTAATCCAATTGATACTTATTCCACCGGGCCACACGCGGCGGGTGCGCGCGCGTGCAGGCGAGCGCCCATGCCGGTGAGCGGCGAGCGGGTTTGCGGACGCGGCGGCCGAGCGTGCCGTAGCGGTAAACAGCGCGGCTATTACAATCAATTTTAAAATAATTTTATCCGGGGACTATTACGGGGCGGTCGTTGTTCAGTTTTGTGTGACGCGGGCGGCGGACCGCCGCGGCGAGCGCGGAGATTCGCCGCGCGCTTTAGTGGTGGAGGGGGTGGGGGGTCGTGCACGGTAGGTTGGTGCCTCCGGCCGCCTGGCGCGCTGCGGCGCCGCGCGATTCCAGCGCTCCCAGCGGTAGTTGCGGGCGGCGGGAGCCGGCCGGGGCCGGCCTCACGCGTGCGTTCGGCGAGCGTCGCGCGCGTGTTTTAACGGTGATTATGCCCCGACACGTGCAGTTATCCCCATCGGGCGGAGCGCCGATCCGATTATACGCCGCCGTGCTTTATGAAACGCACGAAATGTATTGAATTTTAAATTTATTATGAATATTTCCGCGTAATCGGTTTTGAAGGCTGAATGTGCGGAAGGAAATGGCCGTTTTGTTTGCCGAATGGCAGCTCGTTAGGCTTTTTGCCCTTGTTTTCGGCGGTTGTTCGTGGGTGGAAAGGGTGAGTGTGTTCACACATAGCTCTGAGCTAGCTCCTGTGCGTGTTATACAGATCGTTCGGGCGATGCACGTTGGCCGAGCAGAAAAATAGACAACGAAATAAAATTATTGAATCTGTGAAATCAAATGGTTTAGCAGGTTGGCGCGGCAATGAATTTCTACAAACTCGGCGATTGAGATATTTAGGCGTGAGTTTTAGTTTCCGCCTGTGAGCTCCTCTGAGCGTTACATTTTGATGGCAGTCGTAGTACAATCACTCTCGCATTCGATGGAATAACTTCTTTAACCTCTATATAACCACGTGGAACACTTCACATGAAAACTGTAACGTCCGCTTTGCACTAATCTAAACCTCATCTATTTCATTTCTAATGCAATCATAGTGTGGAATGATTGCATATATATTCACGTGCATACGTTTGCGTAGTGGGCAGTTTTTTGTTGAGTTGGTCGATCGTTTGGAATTTTGCTTGCCGTCGGTTTGCGCCTGCATTTTCTTCAGGCTGCTTGCTGCCTCTGCTATTACCTTGCGTTCCGCATCTGCCACCTGCTCTTTTCTCTCTCGCTCTCCGCATCCATCGAAGCCGCGATCTGGCCGCCGGATTCCACACACCAGTCGCGTTGCGTGTAATCTCGGCCTCCAAACTTTGCAACGAAAAGCGTGCGAGAGGGATATTTGTGTTGGCGAAGTTGGTACCTTATCACATCACACGAGAGCTTGCCAGTATATAAGCCGTGTTGTTAAAGTGTTGTTTGAAAACTTAACTTTTACCCCTGTAGATCGCGCTGAGATTATACACGTTACCGCGATGCGAGGGTGGGGCGTGGGAGGGAAGGGGAGGACGCTTCGGGAGCTTTCGCGGCTCGGTGTTCACGGACGGATAGGCTCTCGCTAACTCGCTTTCCATTTTTTGGGGTTTCATTTTTTTTTCCTCCCAAAACGTCCCTTTCGAATGTTGTCGTCAGAGCGTTTTGCACGCTCTGATGGATTTAAACGACGAATTGTTGATTTATAATGGATTTTCGCGGCTTATCGGCGAGCTGACTAATCATATAACTCTCGCGGATTCCCGCAACCTTCCGATGGCCGCCCAAAGCCGGAGCCGGTGGGGGGTGAGTGGGCGTAGGGGAAACCCGTGGCTATCTTCCGGCGTCATCCCGCGCTGGCGCTGGCGGCGGCGGTCGTGAACGTCCGAGCGCTGACAGCGGTCTCCGCGGTCGATTCAACAATTAACTTGAGATAAATAGCTCCGTTTATTGTAACGGCGCGCGGGGACGCAGGGAAGCAGGCTCGGGGGCGGGGGCGGACCGGACCGAACCGGACCGGGCGGGCAGGCACGTCGGGAAACCCAGCGGCCGCAATACATTGGTTTCGAATTTGTTTTATTTAACGCGTCAACTTAGTCAGCAGCGTGACAAAACCAGACACCCGGAGGTAGGGGTGGTGGTGTGGCGGCGAGAGATTGCTGGGATGGATCGGACAATCAATTATTCGATTCTTTGGTGATATATCTGGCGGCCGGAATAAATTAACGCAATAAAACATTGGGCACGCGCTCTAATTTTATCTGAGATTTCCAAAACGTCATTATCGCAGGTCGGTGGGTTGTAATTACGCGCGGCGGGAAGGAGGGTGGGAGGGGGGGGCCGGGCGGCGGCGCGTCGCGTCTATACGCACGTATTGCTGCGCGGGCGTAAATCACGGGAGCGCGCGCTCTGCGGTGCGCTGCGGGGGAGGGGAAGGCGGGCTGGTTGTGGGCTGCGAGCGATTGCGGTCCCGTCGCGACGAGTGAGACGTTGGACGCGCAGGAGTGCGCGCGAGGTTCGCGGGAGAGAGGCTGGCGTGGCGAGGTGGTTCTCTACCAAGCGGCTGGTTATTGGCCGACGGTAGTAGATGTGTTGGATATGCGGCCGATGATATAGAAAGCTCGGTGGTACGTGCAAGATGTGCTTCTGTGACGCGTTGCTCTGAGTTGATGGTGAGTTCCTTAGTTGCGAATGATTATTTAGCATTAGCTTTTTTTTACTATCTATTGCTATTCTATGAATTTGCTTAGACGTATAAGCTCCTGCTAAATACTATGCTAAGTTGCATCCGCTCTAATTTGCTTTAGAGTTCAATAAAGAATGAAATGTTTACGAATTCTAGAATATCGTGCTAACTAAGTATAGATGACAATAAAATGATGATTTTTTTATTTGTTCCTTTGGAGCAACGAAAATATTTTTGAGTGATTTTTTGCTATCCCCAGCAGATATGATTTGTAATTACAAAAAATGCAACGACGTTATGGTTAGTAAAACAATGATATTATTTAAAAATAGACTATAAAAATAACAATGTGAATAATAACTTGTAGGATTTTCTCGTGAAACGCAAAAGTGATATTGTCATAGAGAAAATCTGTTTGAACTTGCAGCGTGCGGGGTACAAATGTAAATACTAAATCAACGACTAAGCGTTTAACTAGACCGAGAAAAGATACAAGAACGGAGAATTTATGAGGATCTAAAGCAGTTAAATCTAATGTCGCGGAACAAGGTACAATAATACTAGAATTTCATCCAAACGCAGTACTGCAAATTAATTCGTAGCATAGTGCACTAACTAACAGAAATACTTTCAGTAGTACGCCTAATGAAATACTGCTAGTTAACCTGCGTGGTTCAAAACGACATACTTGCAATGAAGTACTGCGAGATAAACGCGCCTGGTTCAGAATGACATTCCGTTTGGCATACGCGAGGAGTTGCAGGGACTCATCACGCCCTGCTGGCAGTGCTGATGCTGGTTCTGCGGCGGCGGCGCAACGTCGGCGGGAGAAGCAGCGGAGCAGGCGCAGCGAGCGATCGCCTCGACTCCGCGCTCGCGCCGCGCCGCCGCCGCCGCCGCCGCGCCGCCCCAAGGGAGCAGGGCACCGAGACAATTGAATTCCTGCAGGAACAAAAGAGTTTGTCTTGTATTAATGGAAAGTTCTGTGTAAGCAGTTGCCTTGGCAAAGGCAGAGGCCGTCCGCCGCCGGCGGCCCTCGCCGGCCACCCACCCCCACCCCATGCCCCACCCCTGCTCGCGGCCCCGCCCCGCCGCCGCCCCCGCACGGCTGCCGCTGCGGAGGAAACAAACGAAAGAAATAAGAGAAGCGACTTTCTTCATTTTAGCCCCGCTTTCTCTCGTCTTAATTTTATTGGTGTTTGAGCACGTGCTCACAAAAAAGAAGAGAATGTCTTTGAACGACGTACTGTGTTGGCATTTTTCTTTTTTTTTATGAACTCGACGATTAAGTGGACCTTCATTTCCTGCTTTTCTTTTTCTTTCACTTTGCATGCCGCGCGATTTTAAGTGTTTGTTTCTCTTCTGGTCAGCAATTTAATTTTTATGTTCTCCTGACTTTGAAGGAACAAAGTAGATGCAAGTTGCATTAAGTACTTCTTTTTGTCAGTATACACGGAACTTTTGTAGTATTGTAAATCAAATTGTTTTTGGCTGAGTAGGGAGGAGCAAAAGTTTGGGAAATTTGTCAGTAGTAATCGGGTAGAAGGTAAGATAAGGCACAAAAAATATTAGTGACACCGTGATGTCACAATAATGTCATGTTACGATAGTAATTTTAAGTGGCTATTCTCTATATTACTTCTGGAATTCACACATGTCCATTAACAAGAACATTCAGACTACATTTAAATAAATTTTACAATTAAAATAGGACAACTGAAGCCTAGAATCTTTCATGGAGTGCCTCCAACTTTGAACTGAAGATTAAAACCCACTTATGATTATAAACGTCAAGGCTACGTACTACTTCATTCTTACCGATAGAATTGGTTTCATCGGACATCTTACTGTGTGTACGCACTCCCTCCCACTAATGTCATCCTACTCGTTAGTGTAGTGAGTATTTTTGTCCCGGAGTGTTCGGTATTCTTGCTGCAATGTTATATTGAGCTCCTCTGCTGGCGTTGATTCCTCTCTGGAAACCAGAAGCAAAATGCAAGCTTCCAACAGGGTTCCCGCAGTGTGTACTAGTACCGTAGAGCGAAGGCGTGTGTAAGGGAATGAGGAAAGGAAAATTTCACGCGCGGTCGTGGACTCGTCAGGGACAACTCCGATTCGCCTGGTGTTGATCGGAGAAAACCCGACCAGGAGCCCGGCCGCTGGATTTTTTCTCTACACACCTACTAAATTCGACTCAGCTGACTAGGTTATGTGACCAAAACCAGTCCACCGGTGTGACGCGAACCGCGCCCCTCCCGACAAAGCGCTTAAGGGCGGACATATGAGTCTGTCATGATGTGGTGATTACATATGTATGTTTTGAAAACAAAGCTTTCATACAATGACGTGCAATGTTGTGGACATTACTATTAAGTAACTAACAGAAGATGCATTATCGAAGTATTAGCTAATTAGTTGTCATAGTGTTGAACTTTAATAATAGCGTGTCATAATAAATTTTCCACCGAGGATCATCGGTTTAATTAAAATGTATTGACGTGCATTTGAAGCCGGCGTGCTTTTCCATTTTCTTGTACGTCGAGGTCAGGCAGAGCCTTCCAGCGTGTTAGTCGGCCGGGCGTGAGCCCTTGCGGCGGGTGCGCGTGTCGCCGTCAGGCGAGGGCCGCAGGCTCTGGCGAGCAGGCCGAAGGGCCGCGGATGGAGGGGGCGGGCGTAGGCCCTCCCTCCCCTCCCCTCCCTCCCCTCCCCTTACCACCCCTCCCCGTCCTTCTGCCTGCCGTAAGCGGATTAGGCTCCGCCTGCCTTATCGCAAGACGCACTCAGAACAGAGCGAGGTGCGCCTCCAAAACATGCCGCAAGTCCCGCGCCCGACGACGGCTCGGCGGCCCACCTGCCCCGCGCACCACGGCCGCCGACGCCGCCGGCCGATGTCCTCGCGACCCCACAGGCACACACAACCTTGGCCCCGCAAACTGCGCGCGCCCTCGATTATTCCATCTGCGTTCAGAGTTCTCGACTGCCTGAGATTTAGCCCTGGTTGGGGTGGTTTCATATAGTTTGTGATGCCTTCTTTCCTTGCTTTCATCTTTCGTGATCTTTATAAACTACATAAAACCTAAATACGTTTCTCGTTTCGTTCATCGTCGAGTTTCGTTCAATGTCTCCGTCTCCTTCTGCATTACACCCAGTCTTCCACACCTGCCATCTGCTTCTTATTCTCCATTTATTTGTCGTTTATTTATATACTCACTCGTGGCACAGGTTCTATCTCTACGTTGTGTGTGCAATTTCATTGCCTCAAACCATTTCATTGATATTCGATACCTGTTTTCGCAAATATTATTGCTAGTTTTGTTATCTCTAGTCACAGTGTTTTGAATCTCGCTCTAGGCGATGCAAAAAGGCTCATATGAATATAATGGACAACAGGCAGGAGCGTGCTGTCTCTTTTCAAGCATCGAATACTAGAAATGTCTGTGAATGGTATATGAAAATTAAGTGATGATTAAAATATACTAGTTATTATCCTGTTCAAAAGACTTGTATATAATCGCCCTTTACATTTTTTCAGGAATGTTTCTGCAGAAGTAAACTGCTAAACTAGTTTAGCAGTTTCTGCTACTAAACTAGCGCTGCGAGCGAGCGTCTTTGCCTCAATTGCGTTATAGGATCCGAAGCGCCATGACGCGTATATGGCTCGTCTCTCCGCCTCTGCGCCGGCCGCCCGGGCCGCTCTTGCGGTGTGCGCTGCCGGCGTGCGCCGCTGCCTCCGCCCAGGGCCCATGAGCGCACGTCCCCTCGCCCGCTGATTCGATACTTTATTATGGAAGCGTGATCTATTTTGAAAAGGGCGTCCCGGGCCCCCGCCTCCGCCCCCCTGCGCTCGTGCGTCCCGCCCTCGAGCTATCGACTGCGGAGGGGGATAAGAGAGGCTGTGGGGCGAACTGGTGTCGAGAATTGAAAGTGCCAGCGGACGGACTCCCGGGTGACAGGGGCTTTAATTTATTTATCGCTACAGATGAAACTCCGTTTCTGTTTTTGCAGTGAAACGCTTCCTCTGCGAAGGGAAAGTGTCGAGAGCGTCGAATGGCAATTGCGTCGGAGTTGGTCGCCTCCGCGCCTACATGTGGTGACCACTGTAGTATTGAAGACTGTATTGAATGCGTCATCTTTAGTATTTCAATGAATAATGTTTTTTCTAACCATTTTAATGTGCTTGTTTACATGCAAATTGACGACATAACTTCGAAGTAAAATATCTCTCTAAAAGTATACCGAGTCATTTTCAGTAGTATTACATAGAGAGTTCAGAAGCCAAGCCGACTAACACCTTCAATCGAAAATTTTCAATATGAACAGTCAAGATTTTTTATCTATAAAGTATATAATTTTTCCAGCATATTTCGAATTAACTCATTCATTCTTTTACAATTAAGGTATGATTTCAGCACTATATAAATATATTTAAAAAACTCAATGGTCCTCTCTCTCCCATAAAAAAGCTACTTTAAATGGGGTTAGTTGCATTGCCAACTGAAAGGTATTGATGAGTTCTCAATAGTATTGACATATTATGAATTGTTTCTAAACAAGTTATTGTATTAAATAAACTCGCCCTGAACGAAACATTTTAATACAAAAATTTGCCACTATTAATTTACGAAATTAAACTATACTTAAAAGAAAAAATGTCTCATATACAATTAAAAATGTATCTATTCTGTGTAAGAGATGCAGTCGTTATCACTGGTAGGTTCCTCTTGGATAGCTCTTAAGAAGTGATCGCACATGTGGAGTATCCTTTCAGAGAGGAATATACATCAAATACTTCTTAGAGACTGATTTGCTGATCCCAGGGACATAGAATTCGAGTATTTCTATTTAAAAAATGAAAATAGGTGGGGAATGAATTATTCTTATAGAACATGTTAAGTTGATTAAATTACTGAGTAAATTACTTGGTAATAATCGGAAATGGTATTTCGTATTTTCAAAAAGTAGGAGAACTTAAAGATTGAGGGGTTTCAAAGGAACGTAAATAAATGCTTATTAACTGGACGCTCTTCATAAACCATCCATACCGGTCTGTGCGCGGCAATTGATGAGACGCGCTGTCTCGCGTGCGCTGCCTGCGGCCGCTATTAGTCCTTCTCTGCTGACAAGAACGCCGCCGGCATACCACAGCGGCGGGGCGGGGCGGGGCGCGGGGCGGGCGCGGGGCAGGCGGGGCTCGCGGATGCCGTGCCCGCGCAGGACTGGCGCCGGCCACGGAACGGAGAAGACTCTCATGTAGGGTTGCTAATTAAAGCATTGCTTATCTTGACTTGGGCATGCCGCCGCCAAACCCCCCGCCCCCGCGTCCAACACACCGCCTCCAGCCCTGGCCCCACCAACGCCCTTCTCCTGCCATATTTCCAGCCTTGCCTCTGCCCGCAACCTGACTTCGCTTGTCCCCTTGCCCGTCTCCTCCACTTACTACGCCAAGTTCTCTTTCCTGCTGATCTCTCCGTGCATCCCATTCTCATCTATGTTTTCTTTTATCGACATCTTCATTGCCCTCCTTCCCGAACCTTTCTTTCTACCTCTCTCGGACTTTCAACCCGACCTCTCAGACTGTCCCTGCCCGGCGTTCTGACCAACCTCCTGCCCGCCCTTCTTTCCGTCCGCCCTTCCTCCCGTTCGCCTTCTACGCCCTTCTCCCCTCCCGTCCTGTCTCTTGCCCCGTCCTCTCCCTCGTCAACTTGTGCACCTTTTTTCTTCTTCACCATTATTTCCTGTCCCTTTTTTCGCCCTTCCTGTCTCCTCCACAACTCCGAGCATAGACTCAGGAGGTATAAAGTATATATTATTGCTCTATGTTCCGAGTTCTGTCCACAATCTCATCTCCCTGCCTTCATCTCGCTGTATTCGCTCTTCTTCTCTATGCTTCTTCTGTGTCTTCTTATTTCCTTGAAACCGCCGCTGCAAAAGTAAGTGGATTCTGCAAGACTTGAGCCATGCCAAGCGCATCCTATGTCATTTGCATGTATCGACAGGAAGAAAACGAATTCCTGTGCTAAAGGGCCGGTATGAAGGTAGTACTGTTTACATAGAGGTACTCCTATGTTTGTGAAATTTTAGCGAGGGTTGTTGATAATTCTGCAATTAATTCAGAGAATAAAATGAGCTTCAGTGAGTTTCTATAAAGTTATGTTCCATTTTTTGTGAGACTGATTATAGAATTGGTTTTGCAAGATTTGAATTTCGTGTTATGAAGTTTCTTTAAAAACATTTGTTTAAAATGGAAGACTTCCATTTAGAGCTTGCCGCATACGGAAAACTTATTTAATGTCATGTAGTGCTTTGAGTGTTTGAAAGTAGTATTCTTAAAATTGTATCCGTATTTGTTTCCCATTGAAGTTAGCTCTGTAGAAGAGGAATGATCAAAGGATGTTTCCAATAGATTAGGCTATTTTTTATTCTGTTTCTGAATTGACTTGCCTTTTTTCTCAAATGTCTCTAGGATACATTGCTTTCCTCAGTATATTAGATTTAAACTAGCAAGTCAGAGGGAAGGAGGTAATGTAGAATTATGGAGATGTGACACATTGTTTTGTTTGCAATTTGAATAACCTGAAGTTGCGAGTAGTACCAGAGTGTTGAAATAGATTTAATATAAAAGTTTCCATTTGTAAATTTTGTATAAAAAATTTTAATTGGAAAGGAGATAGTTCTTAATTTATATGACTTAACATGTTAGCAGTTGTCCAAAAGATTATTACGAGAAATAATGTTTTGAATTCAGAAATATTATTACTGTGTAATCTCTTAGTTCGGTATATTTAATTGTTTCACCTTTAACTCCGTAACTTACATCAAGGAAAGTGCTTGGATACGTGAAAGTGGAGTAGGAGCATTTTTATTACTAGTTTGTAAAGCCGGTTGCGATGCAGAAAGTTCAACAATTTTACCGGCAAAGTTTCGCCTCCCTTCCGTTGCGCGCCGTAATTTATCACAAAGCGTGGGAGCGAATTCAATTTTAAGATTGCAGACGCCAGCGCCTGTTGTTAATCAACTTCCGAGTATGAGTGCGTGTGTGGCACACCGCCACTCGGGCCGACACAACCGCCGCCAGCGCCGCCGCTGCCGCAATCGGCGGCCACGAGTACGTACACGAGGAGAAAAGAGATTTCCGTGCTTCAATTAAAGTAAGCACGATAGACGATTTTGCTTACTTCCACTCCGCGCGCTCTGGAACGTGGCCGTACTGCCATGTTCCCGCGCTCCAGGTGTGTCCAAGCGAATCGAAATTTTCATCACGCGATATGCGCTTCGTAAGAAACATACATCCCATATAAGTGCACGTTGACAAGGAATGAGAATGTAGTTTTACTCCAGTAATAAAATCGCCGATGTATTTAGAATTACGTAACCACATATTATAACATCATTTGCCGTCAATCAGTTCTTCGATGCAATTTTTTACAATAATTTCGTAGGAAATGTCTGATTTTGAAATCTTCTCACAATTATGACAGCATTCTAAGATGTTATGGCTAGTCAAGCCTTCACCGTGAATGCATTTGTACGTGTTAAGTATGTTAGAGTAATTTCTGGAAGACCTTTGCAAAATGGAACGACTGAAAAAAGGAAATTCACAAAATAATTACATCTTCCGTGATGTTAAAGCCTAAGACATCTAATTATTTTCTGTTTGAAGGTAACATATTTCAAAATAAATTGGTCAATCAAATATCTTTGGCTTTTAAGGTACGGATACCGGTATTTATGTCATTCGTACGAAAATGAGGGGGTGGAGACGAAAAAAAAAGAAACACGAGCACTTCAGTCACATGAATTTATTCGGAAAATTGTTTTAAAAAAAGAAAGAAAATATTATTCCATCGCAAAATAATCGAATTCCATCGCAAACAAGAACGGCGTAGTTATTTCTTCATTTTTCTCTTTCTTGTCTGCTATCCTTCGGCCTGAGTAACATTTCGCACGGCAAGAGCACACGAGGTTATCGGAGCCGCACGCGGCGTGTGGGGGCGGGCGCCTGTTGGGCAGCCCTGGCGCGAGGGGGGCGGGGCCGCAAGCAGGTGGCCTCTTCCCAAGGGGGGCGGCGGAGGCTCCCGCGGCGGCGCCCGGGGGCGGGCGTGAGGGCGCGGCGGGGCAGGGGAGCAGCAAGGGGAACCCGGCCAGGTGATTGCGTGAGCCGACGGTAGTTAGCGGCGCTCCCCAATAAGTCTTACTGCACAATGAGCTATATCGAGCCCGTCGCGATGACGGACTGCCAAGGCTTTCTATTACTGCCTTTGTCTCTGCGCGAGCTCTCGCCCGCCGCCACGGGGGCCGGGAAGGGGGGCGTATATCCCCGCGGTCGCGCTTCGCTCCGCGGCCCCGTTCTCCCCGCCGCTTCCCCCATCCGCCATCCAAATCCCATCGCCATCCCAAATCCCCATCGCCATCCCAAATCCCCATCGCCATCAACCATCGCATCAAATCTCCCATCCCATCCAAATCCATCGCCATCCCAAATCCCATCGCCATCCTAAGATCCATCCAAT